>JAXIVD010000251.1:25000-32500 GCA_036785275.1 Cancer borealis | reverse complement strand
CACACTCAAATCAACAGAACAGCAGCAGTACTCTCGCTACGAACCGCTTGCACTTCTGCCTCCCTAACAAGGCTAAAAAGATTTTGTCACGCATCCCGATGGCGAAATCCTCCCGGCAAACCCATATTTACATTACTACACACCCTTATCTATAGAACAGCATCCTCACTGTCATTCGCTAAGACTGCACCGTAAAAAGAATATAGAGGTTTCGTCACGCAACGTAACATCCGAAAGTAACCTCAAGACGGTCTTGTGTGCAGTTGTACACAAAAGTAACTGTCGAACTTGAACGTATCATCGAAAAATAACACGTCAGAGTCTTGTGCAGTTGCACTCAAAAACAAGTGTCGAACTTAAACGTATCATCGAAAAGTATCACAAAAGTAACCTCAAGTCGCAAAACTAACACGTCAGACAGTCTTGAGACTATAGAAATCCTCCACGTATACTGACGGTAAATCATTACAAGGCCTTTCTACTGGTATTAAAAGAAAATCTTCTTGGGCTTTACTTCTCGAGATATTTAAATTTGAAGAAAAAAAATATAATTACATTTCACCATATATATTTTACGCCACTAAACACATCCCACCCGCTAAGGGAATACATTACTTTTCTTCTACAAGTACGCAATAAAAAATTTCCAAACTAAGGCTCATTAAGAAAATCTGTTTGTAGCATTTACAAGCTCGCAGCCTACTCTATTTGCACTAAGAATATCAACGTTCTATCTTAAATACTAACACAAATACATGGTAGCATTAATAATTTTCACTCGTGGGCTCCAGCACATAGTTGCTTGTTTTAGGTAGTTTCACCTGGCCCGGTGAGATAGTCTAGGTTCATTACGGATATGTGGTGAGACAGGCTAGGAAAGTGTCTGTCTCTTTCTCTCTCTGTGTCTGTCTCTTTCTCTCTCTGTGTCTGTCTCTGTCTCTTTCTCTGTGTCTGTCTCTGTCTCTTTCTCTGTCTCTTTCTCTCTCTCTCTCTGTCTCTTTCTCTTTCTCTCTCTGTCTCTTTCTCTCTCTCTCTGTCTCTTTCTCTGTCTCTTTCTCTCCCTGTCTCTGTCTCTTTCTTTCTCTGTCTCTTTCTCTCTCTGTGTCTGTCTCTGTCTCTTTCTCTCTCTGTGTCTATCTCTGTCTCTTTCTTTCTCTTTCTCTCTCTGTGTCTGTCTCTGTCTCTTTCTCTCTCTCTCTGTGTCTATCTCTGTCTCTTTCTCTCTCTCTTTCTCTCCCTGTCTCTGTCTCTTTCTCTCTCTCTTTCTCTGTCTCTTTCTCTCTCTGTGTCTGTCTCTTTCTCTCTCTGTGTCTATATCTGTCTCTTTCTCTCCCTGTCTCTTTCTCTCCCTGTCTCTTTCTCTCTCTGTGTCTATCTCTGTCTCTTTCTCTCCCTGTCTCTTTCTCTCTCTGTCTCTTTCTCTCCCTGTCTCTTTCTCTCTCTGTGTCTATCTCTGTCTCTTTCTCTCCCTGTCTCTTTCTCTCTCTGTGTCTATCTCTGTCTCTTTCTCTCCCTGTCTCTCTCTCTTTCTCTGTCTCTTTCTCTCTCTGTGTCTGTCTCTTTCTCTCTCTGTGTCTATCTCTGTCTCTCTCTGTGTCTATCTCTGTCTCTTTCTCTCCCTGTCTCTTTCTCTCTCTGTGTCTATCTCTGTCTCTTTCTCTCTCTGTCTCTTTCTCTTTCTCTCTCTCTGTCTCTTTCTCTTTCTCTTTCTCTCTCTGTCTCTTTCTCTCTCTGTGTCTGTCTCTGTCTCTTTCTCTCTCTGTGTCTGTCTCTTTCTCTCTCTCTGTCTCTTTCTCTTTCTCTCTCTGTCTCTTTCTCTCTCTGTCTCTTTCTCTCTCTGTGTCTGTCTCTTTCTCTTTCTTTCTGTCTCTTTCTCTCACTGTGTCTGTCTCTTTCTCTGTCTCTTTCTTTCTCTGTCTCTTTCTCTCTCTGTCTCTTTCTCTCTCTGTGTCTGTCTCTTTCTCTTTCTTTCTGTCTCTTTCTCTCACTGTGTCTGTCTCTTTCTCTTTCTTTCTGTCTCTTTCTCTCACTGTGTCTGTCTCTTTCTCTGTCTCTGTCTCTTTCTCTCTCTGTCTCTTTCTCTCTCTGTGTCTGTTTCTTTCTCTTTCTTTCTGTCTCTTTCTCTCACTGTGTCTGTCTCTGTCTCTTTCTCTCTCTGTGTCTGTTTCTTTCTCTTTCTTTCTGTCTCTTTCTCTCACTGTGTCTGTCTCTGTCTCTGTCTCTTTCTCTCTCTGTGTTTGTCTCGCGTCGCGCCGCCTCCTCCAATTTTAGTACGGGAAGGACTTACTATCCGTTACAGTTGCTAGAGGTAGGTAACCTTGTTCACTCAGAGCTCTCCCGCAGTCTCAATGCAGCAGGCGGTGAAACATTGTCCCGCGCCGCCTCCTCCAAGTTTAGTACGGGAAGGACTTACTATCCGTTACAGTTGCTAGAGGTAGGTAACCTTGTTCACTCAGAGCTCTCCCGCAGTCTCAATGCAGCAGGCGGTGAAACATTGTCCCGCGCCGCCTCCTCCAAGTTTAGTACGGTAAGGACTTACTATCCGTTACAGTTGCTAGAGGTTAGGTAACCTTGTTCACTCAGAGCCTCTCCCGCAGTCTCAATGCAGCAGGCGGTGAAACATTGTCCCGCGCCGCCTCCTCCAAGTTTAGTACGGCAAGGACTTACTATCCGTTACAGTTGCTAGAGGTAAGTAACCTTGTTCACTCAGAGCCTCTCCCGCAGTCTCAATGCAGCAGGCGGTGAAACATTGTCCGGCGCCGCCTCCTCCAAGTTTAGTACGGCAAGGACTTACTATCCGTTACAGTTGCTAGAGGTAGGTAACCTTGTTCAATCAGAGCTCTCCCGCAGTCTCAATGCAGCAGGCGGTGAAACATTGTCCCGCGCCGCCTCCTCCAAGTTTAGTACGGCAAGGACTTACTATCCGTTACAGTTGCTAGAGGTTAGGTAACCTTGTTCACTCAGAGCCTCTCCCGCAGTCTCAATGCAGCAGGCGGTGAAACATTGTCCCGCGCCGCCTCCTTCCAAGTTTAGTACGGCAAGGACTTACTATCCGTTACAGTTGCTAGAGGTAGGTAACCTTGTTCACTCAGAGCTCTCCCGCAGTCTCAATGCAGCAGGCGGTGAAACATTGTCCGGCGCCGCCTCCTCCAAGTTTAGTACGGGAAGGACTTACTATCCGTTACAGTTGCTAGAGGTAGGTAACCTTGTTCACTCAGAGCTCTCCCGCAGTCTCAATGCAGCAGGCGGTGAAACATTGTCCCGCGCCGCCTCCTCCAAGTTTAGTACGGTAAGGACTTACTATCCGTTACAGTTGCTAGAGGTTAGGTAACCTTGTTCACTCAGAGCCTCTCCCGCAGTCTCAATGCAGCAGGCGGTGAAACATTGTCCCGCGCCGCCTCCTCCAAGTTTAGTACGGCAAGGACTTACTATCCGTTACAGTTGCTAGAGGTAGGTAACCTTGTTCACTCAGAGCTCTCCCGCAGTCTCAATGCAGCAGGCGGTGAAACATTGTCCCGCGCCGTCTCCTCCAAGTTTAGTACGGGAAGGACTTACTATCCGTTACAGTTGCTAGAGGTAGGTAACCTTGTTCACTCAGAGCCTCTCCCGCAGTTATAGTGCGAGATGGTATCTCCATACATTGCTTAACGGCTAGTTACCACCTTGACGGAAGAAAACTGCGGGAGAGGCGAGCCTTGTCGCTAAGAGACTCACAATCTGGCCGTGATTAGAAATGTTGTAGTCTTACCAAATATTACCAGACTACCAGATATCACTAAGAAAAACTGAGTATACCATCGTCTTCGTCATACAATGATGCACATGATGAAATAAAAAAAATAACATTAAAACGACATTTGCTACAAAATAATTGAAGGAAAAAAAAATAGCGCATAAAGAATTTTTTCAAATGTTCTCCTTCAACTCGCTGTTTCTCACATTTATTAAGCTCGTATTGTATTTTCAAATCCAGGTTCATAATCTGCACTCATTGACGATCAGTATGATGTACCATAACAACTGATATAAAATATTGTAGTTGGTTAAAAAGGCAGATAAAAAAATACTGTCAAATCTACAAGAAAACCGTCCAAGGCGGGTTTTCAAGGATTCGAATTTAACGACCATTTAAACCACTCATTATTTTTTCCACCACCATGTGTTACATACCGTAGCCATCAGCAAGCCTTCCACTACTCGAAGCAATAATTGGAAATTCAATGTAAGCTAATATAACCGAGTTACGAAGTGGTGAAGCACAACATGTCAAAACATTTCTTTATGCGCTATTTCATTCTACCTCGATTATATTCTAATAGATAAAGAAATAAAGCTGTCAATTGTAGCTCATCATATGCACCATTCTATCACCTACACGATGGTTGTTTTCATTTTTCTAACCGACGTCTGACACTTCCGTAATAACCGATAATATTGCAACATTGTTCAACTCCATCCTCACGTCGACCCCAACCCTCACTCTCCCGGTCTTACACACCGGGAACACCTCTCACACGCCTTAACTAACACAGCGCCTCACACACACACACACACACACACACACACACACACACACAAAAAGATATATATATTTAAATCAATTCAACAAATAGAACATAGAAATCGATTCAGTTACTACTACTAACCCTCCCGATATGTAAGAGCGGGAACACCTCTCACACGCCTTATTAACTAACTAACACACAGCAGCGTCACACACACAAATACATAGAGAAGACATTAAACAAAACACACAAATTCAATCACGCACTAGTAACAACACAACAACACGGTCTTTTTATAAGTCCAAATAGGAACATGTGTGGCTTGTGGACAAACAAAAACGCTAAACAGATGCATATCCGAAGGGTGGTTTTAAAAAAAGTACGGAATTCGATAAAGAATTCCATTTTTTTATCTCCACGGATACGCAAATGTGGCGGCAAACATTATACCTCTTGTATACTGCAGAAAAAAACAATTAACATACTGTAAAGCTTGATACTACTACGTTTACCTTGTACAAACAATGTCCCGGGCTCGCAACAGAGGAGGCAGTCGGGGTGCGAGAAACTTATCGTGGCTCTACCGCTCTCAGTCGCCGCCCGGCGCTGCCAACGGGGGAGAAACCAGTCACGAGAAACAATGGAGTGTGTGTATAGTGAGCCTCCTATATCTCCCGCGCTGCCAACCTGGAGACAGCAAGGAGTGACGAGAGAGAGTGTATAGCGAGCCGCCTCGCTCTCCCGCGCTGCCAACGTGGGGACAGCAAGGAGTGACGAGAGTGGGTGTATAACGAGCCGCCTCGCTCTCCCGCGCTGCCAACGTGGAGACAGCAAGGAGTGACGAGAGAGAGTGTATAGTGAGCCGCCCCGCTCTCCCGCGCTGCCAACGTGGAGACAGCAAGGAGTGACGAGAGAGAGGGTATAGCGAGCCGTCCCGCTCTCCCGCGCTGCCAACGTGGAGATGGCAAGGAGTGACGAGAGAGAGTGTATAGTGAGCCGTCCCGCTCTCCCGCGCTGCCAACGTGGAGATGGCAAGGAGTGACGAGAGAGAGTGTATAGTGAGCCGTCCCGCTCTCCCGCGCTGCCAACGTGGAGACGGCAAGGAGTGACGAGAGAGAGTGTATAGTGAGCCGTCCCGCTCTCCCGCGCTGCCAACGTGGAGACGGCAAGGAGTGACGAGAGAGAGTGTATAGCGAGCCGTCCCGCTCTCCCGCGCTGCCAACGTGGAGACAGCAAGGAGTGACGAGAGAGAGGGTATAGCGAGCCGTCCCGCTCTCCCGCGCTGCCAACGTGGAGATGGCAAGGAGTGACGAGAGAGAGTGTATAGTGAGCCGTCCCGCTCTCCCGCGCTGCCAACGTGGAGATGGCAAGGAGTGACGAGAGAGAGTGTATAGTGAGCCGCCCCGCTCTCCCGCGCTGCCAACGTGGAGACAGCAAGGAGTGACGAGAGAGAGGGTATAGCGAGCCGTCCCGCTCTCCCGCGCTGCCAACGTGGAGATGGCAAGGAGTGACGAGAGAGAGTGTATAGCGAGCCGTCCCGCTCTCCCGCGCTGCCAACGTGGGGACAGCAAGGAGTGACGAGAGGGAATATATAGCGAGCCGCCCCGCTCTCCCGCGCTGGCCAACGTGGAGACAGCAAGGAGTGACGAGAGAGAGTGGAGAAAATGTTTCTCCCGGGCTAGGAAGACGGGACATGCTCGGTAGGCGATGGGTGAGCGCGGGATGGAGTTGCCAGTGAGGAGAATCGGTCTCCCGCGCTACCAGCGCGGGGAGTTGCCGGCGGAGCGGGGCTGGTTTTGGACACGAGAACGGGCCGAGCGGGGCCCAAAGTGGCTTAAAATTTCCAATGTGGAGCGCGGGGCCAACTCGCCCCGCTCTCTTTCATGCTGCACCAAGCTTGGGCGCGGTAAAGGTAGCCGCTACCCCCAGGGAAGACTAACACGAGTTCGACCTGAAAAATATAGTAGGGAGGCGAGGTTGCTGGATCAACCTCAGTGCCGTCCCTCACGCTGAATGCTGCATACGTGCGTCAGACATCAGTCCTAACCACTTGGTTCTCTCTACCTATTACTAAGAAGGTACCGAGGCTATATACTAAGGGTGGCGGTTAGTGATTGAGATGCACTGGTGACGACCATTGGCACATCGAGCGTGTTAACGTGGTGGCGTAAAACACTGCTAGAGAGAGCAAAGGCCACGCACAACTTATATATATTTCTATATATATACGTATACATATGAACCACCCACATATTCTGCGTGCAGACTTTTACGACTGTCTCATGCAACACCCCCTCTCCTTTTGGAAGAGAAGCTCCACGGCATTAGCTGTGGCTCCTCGTGGCGGCGCACATGATGATATGGTGTTAGCTAAAGCGGGGAGCCTTCAATGCAGCGACCCCTCTTACTTTGTGATGGTTACTCCACTACCCGTGCGATAACTCATCCCGTAGGTTAAAGAATCATCACTTTAACCTCTCTACACTGACGCAGCTTCTAACGAACGGTCAGTTGGAACGAAGCACACTTTTGTTTCTTTTCGTGAGCAAAGACGGGTTATAAACGTTTCCCAGCAGCTTACAACTACTACCACAAACTTGGATGGTGTAACGTACGTTATTTCCATTCCCCCCTTAGAGAGAAGGGACGCTTGAATGGTGTAACGTACGTTATTTCCATATCACCCTTAGAGAGAAGGGACGCTAGAATGGTGTAACGTACGTTATTTCCATTCCCCCCTTAGAGAGAAGGGACACACTTGAATGGTGTAACGAAGGTTATTTCCATTTCCCCCTTAAAGAGAAGGGACGCGGCGTCGCGGGCCAATGCTGCCAATGGACGCTTAGCGCTATTACTAAACATTACAATCAAAAAGTTTTGATGTAACATAGCTACCTGGTTGATCCTGCCAGTAGTCATATGCTTGTCTCAAAGATTAAGCCATGCATGTCTAAGTACAAGCCGATTTAAGGCGAAACCGCGAATGGCTCATTAA
>JAXIVD010000251.1:5000-12500 GCA_036785275.1 Cancer borealis | reverse complement strand
TCCCGCGCCGTCTCCTCCAAGTTTAGTACGGGAAGGACTTACTATCCGTTACAGTTGCTAGAGGTAGGTAACCTTGTTCACTCAGAGCCTCTCCCGCAGTTATAGTGCGAGATGGTATCTCCATACATTGCTTAACGGCTAGTTACCACCTTGACGGAAGAAAACTGCGGGAGAGGCGAGCCTTGTCGCTAAGAGACTCACAATCTGGCCGTGATTAGAAATGTTGTAGTCTTACCAAATATTACCAGACTACCAGATATCACTAAGAAAAACTGAGTATACCATCGTCTTCGTCATACAATGATGCACATGATGAAATAAAAAAAATAACATTAAAACGACATTTGCTACAAAATAATTGAAGGAAAAAAAAATAGCGCATAAAGAATTTTTTCAAATGTTCTCCTTCAACTCGCTGTTTCTCACATTTATTAAGCTCGTATTGTATTTTCAAATCCAGGTTCATAATCTGCACTCATTGACGATCAGTATGATGTACCATAACAACTGATATAAAATATTGTAGTTGGTTAAAAAGGCAGATAAAAAAATACTGTCAAATCTACAAGAAAACCGTCCAAGGCGGGTTTTCAAGGATTCGAATTTAACGACCATTTAAACCACTCATTATTTTTTCCACCACCATGTGTTACATACCGTAGCCATCAGCAAGCCTTCCACTACTCGAAGCAATAATTGGAAATTCAATGTAAGCTAATATAACCGAGTTACGAAGTGGTGAAGCACAACATGTCAAAACATTTCTTTATGCGCTATTTCATTCTACCTCGATTATATTCTAATAGATAAAGAAATAAAGCTGTCAATTGTAGCTCATCATATGCACCATTCTATCACCTACACGATGGTTGTTTTCATTTTTCTAACCGACGTCTGACACTTCCGTAATAACCGATAATATTGCAACATTGTTCAACTCCATCCTCACGTCGACCCCAACCCTCACTCTCCCGGTCTTACACACCGGGAACACCTCTCACACGCCTTAACTAACACAGCGCCTCACACACACACACACACACACACACACACACACACACACAAAAAGATATATATATTTAAATCAATTCAACAAATAGAACATAGAAATCGATTCAGTTACTACTACTAACCCTCCCGATATGTAAGAGCGGGAACACCTCTCACACGCCTTATTAACTAACTAACACACAGCAGCGTCACACACACAAATACATAGAGAAGACATTAAACAAAACACACAAATTCAATCACGCACTAGTAACAACACAACAACACGGTCTTTTTATAAGTCCAAATAGGAACATGTGTGGCTTGTGGACAAACAAAAACGCTAAACAGATGCATATCCGAAGGGTGGTTTTAAAAAAAGTACGGAATTCGATAAAGAATTCCATTTTTTTATCTCCACGGATACGCAAATGTGGCGGCAAACATTATACCTCTTGTATACAGCAGAAAAAAACAATTAACATACTGTAAAGCTTGATACTACTACGTTTACCTTGTACAAACAATGTCCCGGGCTCGCAACAGAGGAGGCAGTCGGGGTGCGAGAAACTTATCGTGGCTCTACCGCTCTCAGTCGCCGCCCGGCGCTGCCAACGGGGGAGAAACCAGTCACGAGAAACAATGGAGTGTGTGTATAGTGAGCCTCCTATATCTCCCGCGCTGCCAACCTGGAGACAGCAAGGAGTGACGAGAGAGAGTGTATAGCGAGCCGCCTCGCTCTCCCGCGCTGCCAACGTGGGGACAGCAAGGAGTGACGAGAGTGGGTGTATAACGAGCCGCCTCGCTCTCCCGCGCTGCCAACGTGGAGACAGCAAGGAGTGACGAGAGAGAGTGTATAGTGAGCCGCCCCGCTCTCCCGCGCTGCCAACGTGGAGACAGCAAGGAGTGACGAGAGAGAGGGTATAGCGAGCCGTCCCGCTCTCCCGCGCTGCCAACGTGGAGATGGCAAGGAGTGACGAGAGAGAGTGTATAGTGAGCCGTCCCGCTCTCCCGCGCTGCCAACGTGGAGATGGCAAGGAGTGACGAGAGAGAGTGTATAGTGAGCCGTCCCGCTCTCCCGCGCTGCCAACGTGGAGACGGCAAGGAGTGACGAGAGAGAGTGTATAGTGAGCCGTCCCGCTCTCCCGCGCTGCCAACGTGGAGACGGCAAGGAGTGACGAGAGAGAGTGTATAGCGAGCCGTCCCGCTCTCCCGCGCTGCCAACGTGGAGACAGCAAGGAGTGACGAGAGAGAGGGTATAGCGAGCCGTCCCGCTCTCCCGCGCTGCCAACGTGGAGATGGCAAGGAGTGACGAGAGAGAGTGTATAGTGAGCCGTCCCGCTCTCCCGCGCTGCCAACGTGGAGATGGCAAGGAGTGACGAGAGAGAGTGTATAGTGAGCCGCCCCGCTCTCCCGCGCTGCCAACGTGGAGACAGCAAGGAGTGACGAGAGAGAGGGTATAGCGAGCCGTCCCGCTCTCCCGCGCTGCCAACGTGGAGATGGCAAGGAGTGACGAGAGAGAGTGTATAGCGAGCCGTCCCGCTCTCCCGCGCTGCCAACGTGGGGACAGCAAGGAGTGACGAGAGGGAATATATAGCGAGCCGCCCCGCTCTCCCGCGCTGGCCAACGTGGAGACAGCAAGGAGTGACGAGAGAGAGTGGAGAAAATGTTTCTCCCGGGCTAGGAAGACGGGACATGCTCGGTAGGCGATGGGTGAGCGCGGGATGGAGTTGCCAGTGAGGAGAATCGGTCTCCCGCGCTACCAGCGCGGGGAGTTGCCGGCGGAGCGGGGCTGGTTTTGGACACGAGAACGGGCCGAGCGGGGCCCAAAGTGGCTTAAAATTTCCAATGTGGAGCGCGGGGCCAACTCGCCCCGCTCTCTTTCATGCTGCACCAAGCTTGGGCGCGGTAAAGGTAGCCGCTACCCCCAGGGAAGACTAACACGAGTTCGACCTGAAAAATATAGTAGGGAGGCGAGGTTGCTGGATCAACCTCAGTGCCGTCCCTCACGCTGAATGCTGCATACGTGCGTCAGACATCAGTCCTAACCACTTGGTTCTCTCTACCTATTACTAAGAAGGTACCGAGGCTATATACTAAGGGTGGCGGTTAGTGATTGAGATGCACTGGTGACGACCATTGGCACATCGAGCGTGTTAACGTGGTGGCGTAAAACACTGCTAGAGAGAGCAAAGGCCACGCACAACTTATATATATTTCTATATATATACGTATACATATGAACCACCCACATATTCTGCGTGCAGACTTTTACGACTGTCTCATGCAACACCCCCTCTCCTTTTGGAAGAGAAGCTCCACGGCATTAGCTGTGGCTCCTCGTGGCGGCGCACATGATGATATGGTGTTAGCTAAAGCGGGGAGCCTTCAATGCAGCGACCCCTCTTACTTTGTGATGGTTACTCCACTACCCGTGCGATAACTCATCCCGTAGGTTAAAGAATCATCACTTTAACCTCTCTACACTGACGCAGCTTCTAACGAACGGTCAGTTGGAACGAAGCACACTTTTGTTTCTTTTCGTGAGCAAAGACGGGTTATAAACGTTTCCCAGCAGCTTACAACTACTACCACAAACTTGGATGGTGTAACGTACGTTATTTCCATTCCCCCCTTAGAGAGAAGGGACGCTTGAATGGTGTAACGTACGTTATTTCCATATCACCCTTAGAGAGAAGGGACGCTAGAATGGTGTAACGTACGTTATTTCCATTCCCCCCTTAGAGAGAAGGGACACACTTGAATGGTGTAACGAAGGTTATTTCCATTTCCCCCTTAAAGAGAAGGGACGCGGCGTCGCGGGCCAATGCTGCCAATGGACGCTTAGCGCTATTACTAAACATTACAATCAAAAAGTTTTGATGTAACATAGCTACCTGGTTGATCCTGCCAGTAGTCATATGCTTGTCTCAAAGATTAAGCCATGCATGTCTAAGTACAAGCCGATTTAAGGCGAAACCGCGAATGGCTCATTAAATCAGCTATGATTCATTGGATCTGTACCCACACTTACTTGGATAACTGTGGTAATTCTAGAGCTAATACATGCACCACGTCTCTGACCGCAAGGGAAGAGCGCTTTTATTAGTTCAAAACCGGTCGGACTTCGGTCCGTCACCCCACCGTGTTGAATCTGAATAACTTGTCGCTGAGCGCACGGTCTCCGCACCGGCGCCGCCTCTTTCAAGTGTCTGCCTTATCAGCTTTCGATTGTAGGTTATACGCCTACAATGGCTATAACGGGTAACGGGGAATCAGGGTTCGATTCCGGAGAGGGAGCCTGAGAAACGGCTACCACATCTAAGGAAGGCAGCAGGCACGCAAATTACCCACTCCCGGCACGGGGAGGTAGTGACGAAAAATAACGATGCGAGACTCATCCGAGGCCTCGCAATCGGAATGAGTACACTTTAAATCCTTTAACGAGGATCTATTGGAGGGCAAGTCTGGTGCCAGCAGCCGCGGTAATTCCAGCTCCAATAGCGTATATTAAAGTTGTTGCGGTTAAAAAGCTCGTAGTTGGATTTCAGTTCTGGACTGACGGTTCACCGCCCGGTGCATACTGTCACGCTCCGAACAGCCACAACAGCCCGCTGGCTCGCACGGGGTGCTCTTCATCGAGTGTCCCGCGTGGCCGGCAGAGTTTACTTTGAAAAAATTAGAGTGCTCAAAGCAGGCTACACTGACGGCCTGAATGCCTATGCATGGAATAATGGAATAGGACCTCGGTTCTATTTTGTCGGTTTTCTGAACCCGAGGTAATGACTAATAGGAACAGGCGGGGGCATTCGTATTGCGACGCTAGAGGTGAAATTCTTGGACCGTCGCAAGACGAACTACTGCGAAAGCATTTGCCAAGGATGTTTTCATTAATCAAGAACGAAAGTTAGAGGTTCGAAGGCGATCAGATACCGCCCTAGTTCTAACCATAAACGATGCTGACCAGCGATCCGCCGGCGTTATTCCCATGACCCGGCGGGCAGCTTCCGGGAAACCAAAGTCTTTGGGTTCCGG
The DNA here is from genome assembly GCA_036785275.1 of Cancer borealis. Classification (NCBI taxonomy): domain Eukaryota; kingdom Metazoa; phylum Arthropoda; class Malacostraca; order Decapoda; family Cancridae; genus Cancer; species Cancer borealis. Next base: position 7,475 of record JAXIVD010000251.1, on the reverse strand, counting down.
GGGAAGTATGGTTGCAAAGCTGAAACTTAAAGGAATTGACGGAAGGGCACCACCAGGAGTGGAGCCTGCGGCTTAATTTGACTCAACACGGGGAACCTCACCAGGCCCAGACACCGGAAGGATTGACAGATTGAGAGCTCTTTCTCGATTCGGTGGGTGGTGGTGCATGGCCGTTCTTAGTTGGTGGAGCGATTTGTCTGGTTAATTCCGATAACGAACGAGACTCTGGCCTACTAACTAGTCGACGGATCTCCAGCAATTGGTGTCCAGTTCGCAGCTTCTTCTTAGAGGGATAAGCGGCAATTCTAGCCGCACGAGATTGAGCAATAACAGGTCTGTGATGCCCTTAGATGTTCTGGGCCGCACGCGCGCTACACTGAAGGGATCAACGTGTCCTCCCCCTCCGAGAGGAGCGGGTAACCCGTTGAAATCCTTTCATGATAGGGATTGGGGTTTGCAATTGTCTCCCATGAACGAGGAATTCCCAGTAAGCGCAAGTCATGAGCTTGCGTTGATTACGTCCCTGCCCTTTGTACACACCGCCCGTCGCTACTACCGATTGAATGATTTAGTGAGGCCTTCGGACTGGCGCTCTTGGATGCCGGGCCCTCGGTTCGCCGTTGGGTCTCTCGGCGCCTCGAGCTGACGGAAAGATGTCCAAACTTGATCATTTAGAGGAAGTAAAAGTCGTAACAAGGTTTCCGTAGGTGAACCTGCGGAAGGATCATTAACGTGTTTGCTTGCAGCAACAAAAACCAAAAAATTCGGGTGGCCGGGTACCGACCAAAAAAAAAAAAATTGACCGATGCATCAATTTTTGGCGGCCCGGCCTGAGAACAGGCAAACAGTGCCGCAGCTCAACCCACACTCTTCTCTTCTGTCCATTGTGGACAGAGGTAGACCATTACTCACACCACCGGTACTCCAACCAACCGACGTACGCTAGGTTGGCCGACTTTTATCGGGCAAAGTTTCCGAATGATAGCGGTCACTTAACGTCGTCGGGAGGTGTCACCGGCTGGTAACGAGGTACTTCTCACAAACCTGTGACTATCTATTTAAACCCAGTATACTACGTCTTCCCACTATCGTCTCCCGAGGCAGAGATGGCGGAAGTCTTGAAAGTCGGCAATTGAGACTGACGTAATGACAAAAATCACAACTCTTAACGGTGGATCACTCGGCTCGTGGGTCGATGAAGACCGCAGCAAGCTGCGTGTCGGTATGTGAATCGCAAGAATACCAGATACATCGACAAGTCGAACGCACATTGCGGCGGCGGCACTCTCATGTGCTGCCGTCACTCCTACACGAGGGTCGGATATCAAATCCAATACATCGGCTTTGTTACCACCGGCAGAGTAGTAGTAGTAGTAGTAGTAGTAGCAGCTTTGTCTCTACTCTCTCTCTCTCTCTCTACTGCGTGCGTGGCATTGACCGCCTTGGGGAGGTTCGCCTCTTTGACGAGAGTCAAATTGGCGTTCCCTAAAGATGTGCTGCCAAGCCAAAGTCATATATCTGTGGACTTGGTGGCAAGGACCATGTACAGACATACAACGCTTACGCGCTGTTTTGTTTGTCGCCGTCCATGCCTGTTGCCTCGTTTCCCTCCAAGGAAGGACAGAGGCTCTGTTGCATGCTAAAGTCGCGTATGGGCGTCTTGAAGGCGACCGGGTCGGTTTATACTACTTACACCTCGGTTCGTTAGCTGCAGCACCCATCCTTATCAAACCTTAATGGGAACGGGCGCACACAAACCAAAACTGGAAGCCAGTGACTACTTTATAGTAGTCGCTACTGCTCCAATGTCGACCTCGTGTTAGGGTAGAGTACCCGCCAAATTTAAGCATATTAATAAGCGGAGGAAAAGAAACCAACAGGGATTCCCTTAGTAAGGGCGACTGAACTGGGAAAAGCCCAGCGCATAACCTGGCGTCGTGACCCGGCGCCAGGGGTGTTGCGTTTCGGAGGGTCCGGCACGCAGTCTCTCACCGCCTAAGTTATGCTTGAAAGCGGCCACTACCCATGGAGGGTGACAGGCCCGTGTGGCGGCGCCCGCGAGGGTACACGAGAGATTGTCGGAAAGGGCCTCTCCGTAGAGTCGGGTTGCTTGAAAATGCAGCCCTAAGCAGGTGGTAAACTCCATCTAAGGCTAAATATGACCACGAGACCGATAGCGAACAAGTACCGTGAGGGAAAGTTGAAAAGAACTTTGAAGAGAGAGTTCAAGAGTACGTGAAACCGTTAAGAGCCAAACGGGTGGGACCTCGAAGGTCGAACCGAGGGGATTCAGCTCGTCGGCCAAAGCCGGCTGGACGTTGGGATTCGCTTATGCGACCCAGGAACTCTTGGGCGTGCCCACGTTCAAGCCGGCGCCGGCGGGCGTATTTCCCCTCGTGATGTAGGTCGCCGCGACCCGTTGCTGGGGACGTCTAAGGCCCGGGCGGACTGGTACCCCAACGTCGTGCACTTTTA
>JAXIVD010000250.1:197205-200214 GCA_036785275.1 Cancer borealis | reverse complement strand
CTCACAGTCCTCATTATTTCAAGTTGTTGTAGAAGAAGAGAGCGATGCTATTTTTTCCACTCTCTTCCTTTCCTCCATCCCTCTGTCTCCCCTCCCTTCATCCTCCCCTCTTTACCCTCCCTCCCTCCCTTCCTCCCTGTTTCCTCTCCCTCCCAATAATAAATGTATGACTGGCTATTATCATCATTGTCGATGTAACAGCCATACAGACTGCTGGGGCGTGTCTCGAGGCTCTGTGTGGATGGGGAAAGAGAAGAGAGGGAGGAGAGAGGGAGGCATGAGTGGGAAGGGCGGATAGATAGGAGGGATGTATATAGAGATAGATATAGATGAAGGAAGAAGATATGAGAGGGCGAATAGGGAAGAAATGAGAGGGATGTGTGGATGAGAGGGTGAGTGGGAATGAGAGATAGAAAAGGGTGTTGGAGAGAGGGAAGGAGAGGGATGAGAGGGAGAGAAAGGGAGGGGAGGAAAGGAGGAAAGGAGAGTAAATATGAATAAGGAGAAGGAATATTTAAATAAAGGAGGGAAGGAAGAAAACACATGGATAAAGTAAAATCAAAGGAATGGGAGGAGGAGGAGGAGGAGGAGGAGGAGGAGGAGGAGGAGGAGGAGGAGGAGGAGGAGGAGGAGGAGGAGAGGAAGAGGAAGAGGAAGAGGAAGAGGAAGAGGAAGAGGAAGAGGAAGAGGAGGAGGAGGAGGAGGAGGAGGAGGAGGAGGAGGAGGAGGAGGAGGAGGGAAAGAGAGGGAGAGGGAGGGAGAGGGGAAAGAGGAAGAGAAAGAGGAGAGGGAATAAAGTGATTAAAATATGAATATGAAATTTATTAGAATAATACCTTTTGTGTTACCTCTCTCTCTCTCTCTCTCTCTCTCTCTCTCTCTCTCTCTCTCTCTCTCTCTCTCTCTCTCTCTCTCTCTCTCATTCATCCTCTTCCTATCCTCCTCCATATCTTTCCTACCTAACCCTTCTCTCCCTCTTTCCCTTCCTTCCTTCCTCTCTCTCTCTCTTTCCCTCCCTTCCTCCCTTCCTCCCTTCCTCCCTTCCTGCCTCCCTGCCTCCCTGCCATCCTTCCTGCCTCTCACCCTTCCATCTGGCCGCTGTTCCATTAGTTGATCCCATTGTACCGCGCGGTGACCACAGGATTTGAATATAAATAGCTATTAAACGCCAAACAAAATTATGGGATTATAGAGGAAATTAGCCTTCTTAATAAGGGAGAGATGAGCTTGTGAGTGTGGCGGAGGGTGTGTGTGTGTGTGTGTGTGTGTGTGTGTGTGTGTGTGTGTGTGTGTGTGTGTGTGTGTGTGTGTGTGTGTGTGTGTGTGTTATTGTTGTTATAGTTTAGTTTTTAGTGTTTCTCAAATTATCATTATTATCATTATCATCATCATCATCATCATCATCATCATCATCATCATCATACATTAACATAATCACAAAAAACACAATATCATTAAAAAAAAAATCATCCCAGAAAATCAACACAACAATAATTCCTTAAAAAAAAAAAAAAAAACGAAGAAAAGAAAAAAAAACCTTAAGTAACTCTAATCTTCACTAAAACAAAAGCAGGAAGCGTAACAGTAAAGCGTCGAGGGGTTTTGGGAGCGACACGCACTTCGCTCCTCATCTGTTTTGAAACATGACGACACAAAATGGCGGCCGGTAATTGGTTTAGGGAGTGGCCGGTATGCTGGTATCATTGTTGGCTAAATACTACATTATCCAATTCAATATTCAACAGCTTTTTTTAGGGGGAGAGAGAACGGAGGGGGGGAGGAGGATGTATTAATTGAATTATTCTATATTGCGAGAGCATGCAACATAATCCTGACCCCAGTTTTTGTATTAGAAAAATATATACATGATATTCTCTTTTTTCCTACACACACGCACACATACACATACACGCCCGCATACACGCACGTTGGGAGTTTCTGTGGTAGTGGGTATTGTTGTGTGTATGTATGTTTTTATGTATGTATCTATGTATGTTTGTATCAATGTGTGTGTATGTGTGATATTTTGTATGGCATTACGTATAGATATGTACATGAAAGTATACATAACATATACATAACAAAAAGTATACATAATTCATGCATATACATCGTTCTTACCTAAGTTTGTGTGTATAAACATGAATACTTTTACATTTTCTCTTCACTTTTTCATACGTTCATAATTATATAATCTGTCCACTTATTGCATTATACATTTTCTTAGATATATGTGTATGTGTGTATGTATAAGTATGTGCACCACCACCACCACCACCACCACCACCACCACCACCAATAACAACAATAACAACAACAAAGACACAAGGTTATCGGTCATACTAATTACCTGATCATTGCGCACAGGTGAACAGATGAACAGGTGAACCCACTTGCTTAGGAATGCGTCAAGTTGATCAATGACTGACTAACACTTTTTGAAATTACAACCTTACTGGAAATTAATGTTGTAATTCTCGATGTCTTTAACGAGGAAGAAAACGGGAGAGAGTGAAAGGAAAGGAGCAAGATTGGATAGAACTGGGATGAAAAACAAAGGAAAATTGAGGTTAGAGAAGGAAAAAGGTGTCAGGAATAAATGAATTAGGAAAAAATTAAATACTGGGAAGAGGAATTAAATGTAAACGTGTATTTTGGGAGGAAAGAAACAAAATTGAAGTTACAGAAATGAGATAAAGTTGAATTAGAATAAAATAAAAAAAATAGGATGAATTATAATACAGTGGCGACGAATGAAATATAAACAGGGAATGTAATACAAAAAAATAAAATAAAGGAATGAAAAGGTGTGTGAAAATAGGAATAATTGAAGAAAACATATCTAATAGAGAGAAAAATAAATAGAAAAACAAACAAAAAATCATTGTACTGGAAAGAAAGAAAAATATAATAAACTTAAACTTATTATAGAACTTAATATTAAAAAAAAAAAAAAACATTAACATATAAAACATGGAAAAAAAAAAACCCGTCAAAAATGTATGAAAA
>JAXIVD010000250.1:177205-187205 GCA_036785275.1 Cancer borealis | reverse complement strand
GTACAAACCCAATATGGTCTTCCCTTATCAAATCATTGCCTCCTTTCCATGTGCAAACACGGAAGGCGGCCACTCAAAACTTCTGGCGCAGACGCATCGTGGGCCGCTGCCGCCCGTTGATTGGTGGGCGGGGTCGAGGCGCGCCGCCATTGGCTGCTCGCCTGCTAATGAGGGGAGTGATCGCTGTGGTTGGGGGAAACAAGGGAATCTCTACCTAACCTCAGTGTACGATGACCCCGCTTGGCCGTCATGGCCCACACAACTATTTATCGCTGCTCATTGTGATTATTTCTATGTTCCTCTTTTATCTAGAGGGAAGGAGACGTGTCCTCCGCGCGCCAGGCCAGGAGAGGGCAGGGGGTCGCCGCCCCAGCGCGTGGCGGCCCCCGGCAGCCCGAGGGAGTCAGTGTGTCGGCATCCCCAAAATGATATTGTCGCGGTTGCCTAACAAGAATGGGCGGCGAAGTCATTGATTTTCGGATGAAATGGAGCAAATCTACAGCCAATACAGGGCGTCATTGTCCCATCAGCGATGTATTATCCCAGCCATTTACGCAATGAATCCCCTCCAATGGCTCAATATCGCTCCAAGACCTCAGTAAATATGGCCTGATGGCGGGACTGTCTTGAGCGCCGCGACCCGTGCCGACTCCTCCCCGACACGCCACCGCTAACCTCACTATTTACCTCCCTGCCAACACACACCAAGAACTAAGGCGTGTGTAACATTACCCTAACATCAACTTGCCATACAGCACATGGGAGGCGCGCTAAGGCAGGAGAGAATGAAAGAAGGAGGGAGACGGAGAAACAAAGGGAGGGAAGGAGAGAAGGAGGGAGGGAGGGAGGAGAAAGGAGAGGCAAGGTGCATCAAGGATCATCTTAGTGTTAATGAGCGGACTGTGAGCTGATGTGCTTACCCCACCATCACGGCCAGATGAGAGGCTAGATTTAATTATGCTGTTATATGAGGGAGGAGGAGGAGGAGGAGGAGGAGGAGGAGGAGGAGGAGGAGGAGGAGGAGGAGGAGACCAGCAGGAGGAGGAGGAGGAGGATTATGAGGGATGGAAGCGGAGGGAAGAAACAGAAGTCATCAGTGGGAGGGAAGCTTGAAGAGGAGGAGGAGGAGGAGGAAGGAGGAGGAAGAGGAGGAGGAGGAGAGAGAGGAGGAAGAGAGAATAAATAAAGACGCATCAAGGGAGGTTGAGGAAAGAAAAGAGAGAAACACACACAAGTGAAAAAGAGCAAAAGAGTAAAAGAAAGACATAACGAGATCCTGCAAATAAAGAAAGAAGCAAGAAGTAAGAGAAGGAGGAAAAGTTGAAATCAAAAGAGAGGAAACTGAAGAGAAGGAAGAATGTAAAAGGGAAATATGGGAAAACGAGAAAGGGGTGAAGAAGCGAAAGAGGAAGAGAGAGAGAGAGAGAGAGAGAGAGAGAGAGAGAGAGAGAGAGAGAGAGAGAGAGAGAGAGAGAGAGAGAGAGAGAGAGAGAGAGAGAGAGAGAGAGAGAGAGAGAGAGAGAGAGAGAGAGAGAGAAGAGAGAGAGAGAGAAAGAGAGAGAGAAAGAAAGAGAGAGAGAAAGAGAGAGAGAGAGAGAGAGAGAGAGAGAGAGAGAGAGAGAGAGAGAGAGAGAGAGAGAGAGAGAGAGAGAGAGAGAGAGAGAGAGAGAGACATACCAGGGTGCAAGGATCGGAATGCGCCTCAGGTCTGGCCCTCACTTCCCGCCCTCATCAACCCACCACCACCACCTCCTCCTCCAACCTACCACCTCCTCCTCCAAAACCTAGACGAAACTAAACCTTCGCCTTGACACATTCTACTCAGGGGGAGGCGAGGCCACGCGCATTACTTGAGTTAGAGTCATCCTAATGGGTGGAGTGTCCTCAACTATTGCATTTGTCCAATTTCCGGCAGCCTCGTTAGCGTAGCGTGGTCTGACAACAAGGGCGGCGTCCGAACCCATGCCTCGTTTCACTGACTAGAGCTTCGACTTCATATAATTCTTACGTCTACATTATTTATGTCATATATCCTTAATTATAAATGCTCTAAGTGATTCTAGGTGTAATTTGATACTTAAGAAAGGCTTTCGTCATGGTGTGTTGGATGGCGTCAGTGGTTTCGATTCAGTGTTTCAGAAGCAGTGAAGTCAAACCTTTGTGTCACCCTCCAGTCGCTTGGAAATGGAATTGCTTTGATTCTACTTTTGTAAACTTGTGGAATTAAGCCTCTCGTTTCCTGGCCTCACCAAACCAAGTGAAATGATGTGAACTGTGACTTGCTTAACGAGGGGGAAGGATGACTGGTAGTTAGAGGTAGTGGTGGTGGTGATAGTGGTAGGTGGTGGTGGTAGATTGTGGTTGTTGTTGGTGGTGGTAGTGGTAGTGGAGGTGAGTGTTGTGAATTGTGGTTGTGGTGGTTGGTAGGTAGGTGGTGGTGGTGGTTGTGGTGTTGATATAAAAATGGTGATTATTCTGAGTATGTGTGATGTATGGTGATGATAATTGTGGTAGTAGTGTGGTTAACGTATTCACAGGTGAACAAAAAGTTATGGAGGACAAGAATAATAGTAATAATGATAATAATAAGGATAATAAGACGTCTACAAGTAACATACGACCTCCAAGTGAACCCTAAGTCACGAAGCCTCACGAAGCCTCACAAAACCTCAGATGAAGCCTCAGATGAAGCCTCAGATGAAGCCAAGCCGTGAAACAAGAAAGGCCAACGCGAGAGAGACGTATACCATTTAGGCAAATAGCACGCACTTCTGCCTCGCCAATTTAAGAATTAAAACTTTTCAATTCCGACTCTTTTTCCCCGAATATCGAGTTATTATAACTTTTCCAACCCGCTCTCCTGCACCGAGCCTCCGGGGACCCAATTTGAGTGGAATTTTATAAAGTTTCCTATAATATTAAAGATGCAAATAAGAAAATTCCTCTGCTCATGGCGGGCTGGGACGAAGAGAATTGTACCCGCCTGCTGCTTCTTTGTCTCCTGTAAATTATGTAAACGGTGGAAGCTTCTCTCTGTAAGTTACGGCGGCGAGCCTTCTTTGTAAACTGTGTAAACCTGTGTGTGTGTGTGTGTGTGTGTGTGTGTGTGTGTGTGTGTGTGTGTGTGTGTGTGTGTGTGTGTGTGTGTGTGTGTGTGTGTGTACGTAGTCAACCTCTACCCTCACCTCCGCCGATAACTGTGTAGGTTCCGAGTGTCACATATAAATGGAAACAAAGATGAAATAGTATAGATAAAACAGGTTATTTTGTGTAATTACGTGATCCAGGAATTTGTTTTGAATTTGTACGCATTATGTAAATTATATACATACACACACACAAAACACACACACACACATACACACACACCCCGCCCCCCCTCCCACACACACACCACATCTATATTGTCATTATTTACATCAACAAAAAAACTGCCAAAGATGATGAATACAAAAAAAACTCAATAGATAAATAAATATAAACATAGTAAAGACAATAAAACAATGATGAAAACAATGCATACAAGACACAGACAAGAAAAATCTCCTCATCTCGGGATAGCTAAGCCTTTTCTTTGTTTATTTTCAAGTCAAGTAAAACAAAACAAAAGAGACTGGATTACGGCGACGCAAAACGAAATTCAATAAGAAAATAAAACGGAAAAAGAGAGAGAGAGAGACAAAAAAAAGATGGTAAATAGATACTTTGTGACGTCACGAAAAGCCTTTACAAACTCGTGAAAGCGGATATTTTCTTGCGAATTGGAGAGAGAAGAAAAAAAAGACAAAAAAGAGAGAGAGAGAGAGAGAGAGAGAGAGAGAGAGAGAGAGAGAGAGAGAGAGAGAGAGAGAGAGAGAGAGAGAGAGAGAGAGAGAGAGAGAGAGAGAGAGAGAGAGAGAGAGAGAGAGAGAGAGAGAGGTGTATCTGCCTGTCTATCTATCTATCTACCTGTCTAGTTACCTGTTCATCTAGTTTTCTGTCTATCTGTCAAATTTACTGTCTATCAATCCTCACCTTTGCTCTACCTATAACAAATTTAACTTACCATTCAATACTCCAATTAGTTACATTCTTGAGATCACTTGTTTGGGAATCGTAGGAATGGTTAGTGTTAGAAGGAAAAGAAAGGGGATTGAATTCTCTAATAAACAGTGTTTGGGAATCGTAGGAAGAGTAAAAGTATTATAAGGAAGAGAAAGAGGATTGAATACCTTATACCTTGTTGTAGTGATCGTAGGAACAGTGAAAGTCTTGCAAGGAAAAGAAAGGAGACTAAACATTATATACCTTCTTCTAGGGTCGTAAGCATAGTGAAAGTATGGCAAGGAAAAGAAAGGGGCCTGAATACCGTGTTTTAGGATCATAAGAATAGTGAAAGTATTGCAAGGAAGAGAAAGGGGGTTCAATGCTCTGTTTGGGGGGTCGTGGCGCTGCATAAGAGTAATACAATCATCAAAGTTTGAGGTCTGGCACCGTATTGAATAATGGGACAGACGGCTGGTTGGTGGTAGGCCATTATAACAACCGCCTCAGTAGTTACTCCGAATACTTAGGGATCCTTGCTGCCCCCCTCTCCCGCCCCCCTCTCTCCTCCCCCGCCATCCCCGCCCTCGTAACTGGTGTCAAGTGATGGTGTTTGGAGAGGTGTGTTGCAAGGGGCAGGAGGAAGGAGGGAAAATATAGTGGTGTTGTCTTAGGATTGTTCGCTATCTTTTTTTGGTCTGTCTGTCTTTCTTTACTTTCTATTCTATTTTTATCTATACCTTTTTTTTCTTTTTTTCTTTTTCTTTTCTCTTTCTTTTGTTTGCTTGGTTCAATATTTTTCTCTTTTTTCCACAGATACACATACACACACACACACACACACACACACACACACACACACACACACACACACACACACACATATACTGCTACACATATCCACACATCATCATCATCATCATCGTCATCATTACAAAACCATCGCTATTCGTTTACGTTATATTTATTTACATAAATGAACACGTCAACACCAACCAAACACTTTCCCTTCATTAAAAAAGCGATAAATTACTCTCGGAAACTCTTTTATTCGCAACTCTCTCATCACACATAATAATTAATGGACGCGCAAATACACGATACAAAAAAAAAAAAAGAGAAAATCGTATGTAAACACACATTTGCGTATCGACAGAACTGTTTCGAATTGGCCACTGTATCAATTTTTCCTCCCAAATACGTGGCGCCGCAGGGTTAGGCGAGGGGGAAATTCCTGAGTCTGTGAATGCATTATGGGTGAATTTTGACTGTGCGCGACTCCCAGCTGAACCCAAACATTAATTAACGTTGCTGTACCGGGCGAGCGAAGGTCATGAGGCTGAGGGTCTAACAAGCGATGGAAGGAAGACAGACTTGTTTACTTACTTACTTACTTACTAGAGGATTTATTGTTTACGTTAAAGAGGCAATGTTAAGACAGTCTGGCTTGTTAGTGTTTATTTTTAAGGAAGACAACGTGAGAATGTGATGGATTTGTCTTGTTTTTGGATGGATTTGATATTCGCTTTAAAGGAGAAACGGAATGCTATAAGACGGATTCTTTTGTATGTATTTCTCGTCGCTGTTGAAAGATGTGTTCGTCATCAATGGTGCAGGTGAGGCGAGGCATCAATATCAGTTTATGGGTTAGATATACAGGTTCGCTTCCCGTCTTACCGCCGCATCAGGGTTGACGTGCCTCGCCTTACGAACACACAGGTTGGATCTTACAAGTCGGCCATCAGCACAGCCCGCCTGGCCGCGACACCCACCGGCGCTTTCTAATTTTTGGGTCGGTAATGCTGCGGGAGGCGTGGCGCGGCCGCCTATGTTACTCGATCCCAGCAAATCTCATTCAATACTCCCTGGAAAAAACTTATGCTAAATGGTATTCCCAAGCTCGGCGTTGTCAGACCGAATTTACATAGAATATCAATCGCATTTGGCGCCAGCGAGAAGGTGGGAGAAGGATTTTTCCAAGAGAGGGTCCGCGCAGCAGCAAGGTGAGCCGCGCCGTGTAAAACTGTTCAGCTGTGAATTGTAAAATGAATACAGTTCACGTTCGGATGAAAAACTGCATTTTGCAGTAATGGAGTTGAAATATTGCAATTTGAACTTTTACTGGTAGCTGATAGCCGTAATGAAATTCCCGGGGAGTGAACGAAAGCTTTTGGGGTTGTGAATCAGGCCTCTACTCCCCTCACCCCCTTCCCCAGCTGCCCTCCCCGCCCTCTAGCGGCTCAACCCTCCCCACCGCTTCCCCACTGATAGCGAGGAACTGAGGAATAAACACGGGGTGGGGGGGCAGGGGCGCGGGGGACTGTGGGGCCGAATGGAAGTGGAAGTGTGCGAAGAGTGGTGGATCCTGCCCGCCCCGCGTCGCCTCAGATCAAAGACACTGACTGTAATCACATGAAGGGCCAAGCCGCGTGTTTTAGTGCCGCTACAGTGCCACGCTCACCAACCTACAGTGCCACGCTCACCAGGATACAGTGCCACGTCTACTATGATATGGTGCCACATTCACGGTTACAGTGCCAGACCTCACTAAGCTACACTACAATACCTATCACCAACCTGCAGTGCCACAGTACCAAGGATACGGTGCCAGGGTATAGTGCCACGCTTACAACGGCACACACACACACACACACACACACACACACACACACACACACACACACACACACACACACACACACACACACACACACACACACACCAATCTCTGTCTCCCCTTCCTTTCCTTCCCTCTCCGCCTTCCCCACCACACGCGCCCTCAACACACCCTGCCACGCCGCCCACAGGAGCTCTGCTAGAGGCTCCCTGACCCTCGGCGGCACAGTGGCGGGACCTGCAACTGACGCCCCTCTCGCTCTGGGACTCAGCAGGGGAAGACTGAAGGGCGGGAAGAATTTGAGAGGCGGGAAGACTTTATAACAGAAGAAAGACTAGGACTCGAGACCAAGAGGACTTTGTGACCCAGGAACGGGAAGAAATTTTTACTTAACAAGGAAGAAGACTGAAAAGACTGTAATTTCAAGACCGGGAAGACATTTAGATACGACTTTTAACAGTGTGAAGACTTACTCAACGAGGTCTTATAGAGGGACAGGAAGATTCAATGACCAGGAAATAAGGACTTCTGACTTAAGCGACGGGAGGTCTTAGCGGGAAGATTTTGAAACGTTGAAAAATAATCTAAAAACAAGTAGATTTAAACATTTTTGTATCATTTTATATTTTCAAATTTTTGGATTTGCGTTTTCGAAATTTTTCGAATGTGTACGGTTTTGAAACTTCTTTATTTTTTTGGTTCATGTACGTATAGGATTTCTGAAACGTGTACGTATTTGTAATATTCTGGGTTTTAGAGAGTGAAACATGAGGATTTTTGAATGAATGCTTTGAAACATGTAAACTTTGTGCACACACACACACACACACACACACACACACACACACACACACACACACACACACACACACACACACACACACACACACTCTCACTCTCTCTCTCTCTCTCTCTCTCTCTCTCTCTCTCTCTCTCTCTCTCTCTCTCTCTCTCTCTCTCTCTCTCTCTCTCTCGCTCGCTATTGACGGTCTCAGTTGAGGCAAATTCCATTTTCCTATTTCGACTCGTTTTGCCTGCAAGTTAAACAAGATCTGTGGCTCCCCTTTGATCTGGCTCCTCCCTCTCTCTCTCTCTCCCTCTCTCTCTCTCCCTCTCTCTGTCTCCCTCCTTCCCTCCCTTCCTCTCTCCCTTCCTTCTTTTCCTTCTTCCTTCCCTCCCCTCGTCCCTGCCTTCCACCTATCATTCCTGTGTCTTATGATAGCTTACATTACCATTAATTTACTTCTTCAATTAATCCTATAATCTATTTTAATCTTTCTCTATCCACTCTTCGTTTTCTTTCTCTATTATTTTACTTTGTTTTAGTCATCCTTTTATTTCCTTCCTATCCTCCATTTTCTCCTCCACCTCCATCGTCATAATTTCTTGCATTTTTTTGTCCTTCACTTCATCAAAAGCTAAAAAATTACATTCTCATTTGTGTTAATTTCTCATCTTCATTTGCAGGTTAAAACATCCTTCACATTTTTATTGCTTCATCTCTTAATTATTCTCATGTTTTTTAATCTTTATATGTTTAGTCTGTTTTGTTCGTCCTTATGTTCACTTTTTCTTTTTTGTTTTGTTTGTTTATTTATTCATTTATTTTTTTTGTGTCTTCGTTATTTTGAGTTATTTATTCATTTATTCTTTTCTGTTGTTTCATGAAAGGGAATTAGTGTGCTTGTGTTTTTTGTGGAGGCTGATTAAGCATTTTTTTTATATTCTTTTTTAATTATTTTTCTTTCCTCTCTTGTTTTTTTTCTTTCATTTTCATCATTTATCTACATTATTTTCTGGTGGAGATCGTAAATAAAGGGTGGCGCTTCAAACATATCAAACACACACACACATGCACACACACACACACACACACACACACACACACACACACACACACACACACACACACACACACACACACACACACACACACACACACACACACACACACACACACACACAGTATGAGCTCAGCTCTTTCCATAGGGGGACGGCCGGCTGTCTCGAGAGAGACCAACAGCAGACTGTTGAAGTGAAAAAAAAAAGTATAAGTGAATACACACACAATAAGTTCAGAATCATCACAATCATTAAATTCTATTAATAAAACCTTTTCTAATACAGTCTACCTCCTTACCTTTACACTTTCCAATTATCTTATTAACTCCTAACACTTGAAAGGCAAATCATTACTATAGCTAAAATTACTAACTAAAATCCCTTTATTTTCTTTTATCTAGCAGTCATAACAAAAGTTTTTATTTTCAACATCCATATTTTCATCCGCTGGTCTTGTCTGTCTGTCTGTCTGTCTGTCTGTCTCCATATGTGTAAATGTTTTCAAAAAAAGTATCTATGACTGAAAATTTTATATATATTTTTTTACCCTAACGCACGGCACGAGAGTATGGACAGAAGGTGGCGGAAAGTGATGATATTCAACCTTACTTTGGGAGGTTACAGGTTCGAGTCCCATTAATCTAGGAACCTTTTAAGTATTGAGTCATTAATATCGTTTGTATCTCATTCTTTATGCTCAACCTCACAGGAAGGGGAAAAAAATTAAAAGTGTCTTATTACAATATTATAACGAAAGGGAAAACAGTTGTCACATTGCACTAATAAATTAAGAGAAAACATCATAGAAACGTGAACAGAATATCAATTATAACACAACATTTCATCACTTCATCAGCGACTCACAATCATCAACCTAACTAACACAACCTCATCCTAACCTAACCTAACCTAACACAAAAACATCCTTGGTCATAGAAGTGGAGTTAAATATCCTTGCTATATATACTCATTACCGTCACGGAGTAGAGGTGAGCGTCAAACCAGGTGAAAAAATGAGTATAAAATTAAGGTGTTTTAGAACTTAATCAACACGACTGGTGGAGGGAGGGAGAAAGAGGAGAAAGAGGAGGAGGAGGTGAAGGAGTAGCAGTAGGAGGTCTGTCATCAGGAGTCTTTCAGTAGATAGCTAATAGAGATACAGCTGTCGGTTCTTAAACAGAGGTATGCAGGCTGTACCAATTAACAGGCCTCCGCTCAACTCTTTTTACTCCTGTTTTACCTTTGCTAATTTTTTGAGTGGCCTTTTGACCCTGTGTCCTGAAAAAAGCGCAAGGAAAAAAATGATATGTTTTATGCATGTTTTTTTTTTCCCCCCACCCTCCCTGCCTCCCTCTCCCTCTCCCTCTCTCTATCTCTGTCGTGTCTTTTTTTCATCTTGTCTTTAGTGAGATGTTGATGGTGTGAGTGTTGAGTCAGTAATGTGTAGAGTGTAATTAAGTTAAAGGTTTGTGTACAGTGTGTGTCTGTCGCCTTGTTTGTATAGCGAAGAGAGAGAGA
>JAXIVD010000250.1:171689-177005 GCA_036785275.1 Cancer borealis | reverse complement strand
CGGTGATGTTTCCTTATCTACTTTATTATATTTGAGTCACTTTCCAGGTTCGTTTTCTTTCCAGTTTGGGTGTTTTATTATTCTCTTCTCATCATCATTCGTTTACCTCCCTTCCGTTCCGTCGTGGCAGGTGAGAGGGAGTAGAAAGTATCCGTGAGGGCGAGCTTAGCAACACCTGACTGTACTGTACTGTGTGGGGGACGCGAGGAACACTGAAAGGAAATGTTCATCCATCCATCCATCCAGCCATCCATCCCCTTTGTCGTCCTCTTATACTCGCGTTATTACAGACTTTTCTCAGTAGTCGCGGCGGCACCGAACTTCTGAAGGAGTTACAGGAGACTTATAATCTTGACGTTGTTGATGGGTGACGTGGGGGAACGACTCTTGTGAATACAGTATTGATGTTTTTGTTTTATTGGATGCGAAGGCAGTGTGGGGGTGTGTTGGGGGTGAGAGAGGGAGGGGAGGGAGGTAGAGGAGCGCTGTTGCCGTCTCCTCTTTGTGGTGAAGCAGGAAAATTGGCAACCGTGGCCCTTCAACCTGACTAGTCTAATGGTGATTGACAGACTCTGACGTCACCGCGAATACTAATGACGAGTCCACAAATTACGCGCCTTTGTCTCAACGTCGCCCTCATCATCGTCATCATCATCGGTGCCATTGTCTGCCAAGTTGGTACATACATGGAGGTATTCATTATGGGCGGCCGTGGAGGGGGTGGGGAGGGAGGGAAGGGGGAAGGGAGGGAGTACTGGGACCCTGAACCTAATTGTCCATTGGGCTGTTACAACTCTCAAATGTTTGTCTTTATGTCGCCTTGTCGCTTTTTACGGAATTTATTGTTACTGTGTCCTTGATGGTGATTAGTATTTCTTTTTCTTTTTTTTTTACTAAGTGTTGATGAAAGTTTCTCGCTGTGACGCATTTTCTTTCCACACAATGACATTTTCTTCCTCTCTTTACCTGTGGCACCACTATGTTGGCACCTATCTACATCCATCTACGACATCCGTGGCATCATCTGACACCATTCGCCTCGCACTCTGAGTGATACTCACGTGGTGGCCACCAACCTCACTGCCAACACAGAAACTTCACTCCGCGAATCACTTCCCGCCGCCCCGTCCCCCCCTGAGGCTCTCGTCCGTGCACCTCCTCCGGAACAATCTGGGCGCCACTGGCAACACCATTACTCCGCTGATAGCATTCGCACCACTCTGACAACACCTCACGCCGCCTGACTCATCGTAAAACCTGTCTGGTGAGAGGCGAGAGTGGCTGGCAGAACTATTGTTAGGCTGAGTGTGGAAAAAAACGGTATTTGTCAAGGGCTCGACCTGTGCTCCTCAGAGAAAAGGATGGAGGGGAAGGGACGGCGGCCGTCAACACCAATCACTTTATCATCCGTCTGTCTGCTGGCCATCCATCACCTTGTCAGCCACACATCCATCTCTATGGTGCTCAGTCTTCAGGACCTCTAGTTAGAAATTTAATTATTTTCCAGGTCATATATATATATATATATATATATATATATATATATATATATATATATATATATATATATATATATATATATATATAATTTTCAGATAATTGTCATCCTTTTCTGATGCTTTTGTCGCCATATTGAGAGGCACACCTGCGATTGTTTGCCTTTTTTGGGCATCATCTTGATCAACATTGACTTTAAAATGACTCCTTCCATAACTAGAGTCAGGGCGTCTCACGCATACACAAGGTTCTTCATTAGCGCACCACCGTGCTTCCCTCGCTTGGCTCTTACCCGATTAATGCTTCAATGAGAAACCGAATAATAAACAGTAAACAGAGTCTTATTTGCGTGTGTCACGGTGAGGCTCGTGGCGGAGGGCGGCCGTGTTCCTGCATTCGTTGAGTCGTGAAGTGCACTTGGGTCAGCGTTCCCCCAAATATGCTGCACTGCTCGTTACAGCCCCGGGCAGGCAGCTTCTTGGGCCCCAATACGGGAGCCAGCGGCGGCAGGATGCCAGGTCAACCCCAAACTTACTGAAGCATAATTTTCTCTGCTTCCTAACCGGATGGTCCTCCGCTCACCGAAGAACCCTCAAGTAACCCGATTTAACATAATTTGATATAACCAAACGTGTAACTTGGCCAACCTCGCTCAACTTGGTCCAATTTATGTGCGCGACTTCGATTACGGCGGACGCTTCCCTCAGTCTGTAGCCTTCCTTCCCCTCCTATATACCTGCGCTTCCTCCTCACTCCTACGTACGTCACAACACCCCTACACCTCCCTCCTCCACCCTTGTGACTGTACATGGGTGTCCTTGTACGGCCTGAGGGACGCTCCTGCTCATGTCTTATTCCCGTTACCGTGCAGCTCACCTTCGTAATATCGCGACTCATGTTTACCTCTACCCCTTAAAACCCACAGTATGGGAGTCTACACATATATGGTGAAGTAGTGCCCTGAAGAAGGTGCCGCGGGTCCTCGTGTTGGTCGCCGCTGTTGTCCCCGCGAGTGATGGGGCGTCGCGTGCGGTTGGACGTTTTGTTAGTCTTTTGGGCGTGTTAAATGGGCGTGTCTAGTGATGAGTGGAGCATGAGAGGAGGGCGTGGCCATTTAGGGGTGACATAACCCGTTGACTCACACACCTGCCGCCCACACCTGGCCTGTCTCGTTACTCCCCACTCACCTTCCTCTCCAAACCCACCCCTCCCACTCATCCGTTTCCTCCTCCTCTACTCTATGTCTTCCTGTTCTTAGAATTCTAACACATTATAGAAAATATATTTCCTTGTTTACTCATTTCTTATCTTTCTGATGCTGTAGTTGTCTTCTATTTTCCTCTCCATCTCCTCCCACGTTCACTGTGCGCCACTCACTCTTCTCTCCACCATTCCTCCTCCTTCCTTTTCTTTCTTGACACCCGCACATTCCTCTGCCCAGCCCCATCTCCCTCACCCTTGCCTGCCTTCCCCCGTCCCCGTCCCCCTCCGGCTTGGGCACCTTCGTCTCGCTGTCCAAGTTCGCTTCACGCTACACTTTGGACGTAACAAATAAAACGAGAGAGCTCGCTGACGCCACCAGATAAAAAGGTCCAAAATTAGCCTTCATTCTGGTGTCCTCGTCGGGTCCGATCACAGAGGTGCCAGCGGCGGCGTCTCCACTCGGTTGTCTCCACGCGTCCTGCTTCACCGCCACGAGGAGGAAGGGGAGGAGGAGGAGGAGGAGGAGGAAGAGGAGGAGGGGGAGGAGGAGGAGGAGAGGAAGAGTAGGTAGTTTAGATAGTGTGGAGGAGGACGTGGGTCTTGACACTTTGGTCCAATCGGGAAGTACGGTGAACATATATTTTTTTGAGGTCTGTCCATTTTTGGGGAGACAAAGTGGAGGTGAGGTGAGTGCAGCCCTTCCAGGTGTGTGTCGCAACGCTCGCCTGCAGGTGGACGACAGGTGGACTTGCTGATACCGGCATTCAGTCGTGGAATACTGAATGCCGTGCCTTCAGCTGCGGATCCCATCGGCGACCCATTAATTAGCCATTCCTTGTACTCTGGTCATACATTACGGTGTGTTTGTAATCAACGAGCCTCTTATTTTATTTATGTTCCGCTGATGCTATTCCGGGATGGTCAGGTTTACTTAATTGTCTTTATTTAATGTGCGACATTTTAACAGTTCCAACGAGAACCATGCAGGACCCTCCCCCCCCCCCCAAGCCCTCCAACCCCTGTGCATGTTTTCGTTTCCTAGGCAGCGGGTGTGTATTTTGCAAGTTCCTCTGCATTTCCTTTCATAATGAGCAACCAAGCACTCGGTCACCCTCTCTTCCCGCTAGTGCCTCATCCTTCATTCGAATCACCACACACACACACACACACACACACACACACACACACACACACACACACACACACACACTCACTCACACACACACACACACACACACACACACACACACACACACATACACAGGTCGCCTCTGCGGCTTCGCCTCCACCCATAACCTCAGCCCTATGTTGGAGGGTCGCTCTTTGTGAGGTGAAGAAGCCTTTATTCTGTACGTGTTCTCCTCACACGGTGCTGCTTCCCTCCTTGGCGTCAACATTCCGTGGTAGACTTACGAGCCCGTTCTCCTCACACTCTCCGCCATCCTTCCACCACCATCACAACGCTTCCAGCCATGCCTTCCAAACACCCTATCTTTGCACCCTGTTATCCCCTCATCCCCTCAGCCACTCCACTCCCTCCAGCACCCTACAGCTTCCTCCTCCTTCTCCTTCCTTCCTTCCCCACATCCCCAACGTCTCTCCAACGTCCCCTTTAGTTCCCCAGAAGCCGGGAGATGCGGGACTCCTCGGATCTTACCATCTTTACCCTGTATTGATGTTGGGTCATAAGTCGGCCCTCTTGTTTATCGCTCGCACCGTCTTATATCAGGGTTTCTCTGGGAAGTCTGGCGAGAGGGGAGCCGAGAGGAGAGAAGAGAGGGTGAGGAGAAAGGAATAGTAGGCGATGAAGGATGGAAGCGCAAGAGTTAGAGAGGAGAGGAGTGAGAGGGAGATGGTGTGGGAGAGGAAGAGAAATAGTAGGAAAGGGAGAAAGCGCAATTGGGTGCTGAATGATAGACTGAGAAAGAGAAAGAGAGAGAGAGAGAGAGAGAGAGAGAGAGAGAGAGAGAGAGAGAGAGAGAGAGAGAGAGAGAGAGAGAGAGAGAGAGAGAGAGAGATTGTAGTGATGATAGTAAGACAGAGAAGTTAAGAGGAGGATAAGGAGGAGGAAAAGGATGATGGGGATAAGGAAGACAGAGCAAGAGAAAGAGAGAGAGACAGAAAGGGAGTTGAAGGAAGCGAAACACAGCACCAAATTAATTAATACGTGAAAAGAGAGAGAGAGAAAAAAAAAAAATAGGACGATATTTGTTAAACATGAGACGAGTCAACTTTCAATTACCAATGCAACAATCAGAAACAGATCTGCCTGTCGTGCACGGCCGCCTGTCGATCGCTTCCCTTATCTGATTATTTCCTGGTCTGCTTATGTCTTTTTTTTTTCTCTCTCTCTCTCTCTCTCTCTCTCTCTCTCTCTCTCTCTCTCTCTCTCTCTCTCTCTCTCTCTCTCTCTCTCTCTCTCTCTCTCTCCAAACCAGTATCTTGTATTAATATTATCTTTTTCTTCTAAATTTTCAAGCATATCACCAACTCTTATGTGTGTGTGTATGTGTGTGTATATATGTGTGTGTGTGTGTGTGTGTGTGTGTGTGTGTGTGTGTGTGTGTGTGTGTGAGCAGGTGAGTGACAAACGAGGGTATCATGGGAGTGCTGACC
>JAXIVD010000250.1:154189-166689 GCA_036785275.1 Cancer borealis | reverse complement strand
GGGTGTGGATGTGGTGGTGGTGTAGACGTGGTGATGGAGTCATGGAGTTTGGTTGAAAGCAGGGCACTGTAATGACGTGGCAGCGGCGTTAATGGCAGCATGAAGGAGTGGTAGCCGAAGCTGAGGGAGTCTGGGTAATCAGGAATTAGCTGGAATCATCTTAAACCGGCCGCTTACCCAGTCTTCAGGGAAACCACGATTAATGATCTGACGAAGGAGCTTCTTAGCTACTCGATCTTACACTCTGACGCCCGGCAACGCCTTGGTGAGGAGCTTCGTGAGGTCGCCCTCGGCAGTCTTGTGCAAATGCTTTGTTGAAATCTTAGTGCAATAGTTTTGAAAAAATACTTACAAAGATAACTGATAATACTTGACTGCAACACCCTGTACTTTGGCGAGGCAGCTGGACATTGTCTGAAAGAAAATTAATGGAGTAAGACTTGGTATTTATTGAAACATGTTATTAGAGAATTATACAGGAAGTTTAGTAGAAATTGTATTATAGCTTAAGGTTTGGTGATAAATGATGAGTTAGAGCCAGGAGGTGATCTGTGTGTGTGTGTGTGTGTGTGTGTGTGTGTGTGTGTGTGTGTGTGTGTGTGTGTGTGTGTGTGTGTGTGTGTGTGTGTCGGTGCCTGACGCAGCGTGGCCCCAGCGACTGTGTTTCTTGGCAGGCGACGTGCCGGAGCAGGTGTGACGGCCGCCTCTCACCTGCCTGTTTAAATTGGACGAATCAGGAATAGACGAAAAATGACTGCACTCCGTCACTGCTGAGGTGAAAGGGCGTCCCATTAATTACGTTACATTTACTGGGGTGAGCCGCGGCGCGAGGGACACGTAGCTTCCACCTGCCTCACCCTGCCTCACCCTGCCTCATTCTCACCGACAACTGCCACGCCACTAAAATCAAGCCTCGGTTTTTCGTGTTACACTGACGACGTGGAAATTGTGTTTTTACTTATAACGCAGATTATCTCGAGGCATCTCTTTCAACTTGGGATGAAAACGAGAAATTTGTCACACCCAAAGAACGCTTCACGGACGGATGAAGAAGACTCAGCTGCCGCACTACACCCACAACACACTTATTCAACGGTGTTACTCATTTACTCCGCCCTCGCCTTCTATTAGCGGGTGTGTTGGGCCGCGGCAGGGTCCTCGCGGGTACGCCTGATTACACGCTGCTGCACGGCCAGGCACGTATCGGGCGCCACAAGGACATCGAGTGAGTGAGGGGAGTGAGAGGTTTTTGTTCCTAGCCTCTACAAGCAGTGGCCTCCAAGACCTCCCGCTGCGGACTGCTCCCCCTCCTCCTCCTCCTCCTCCTCCTCCTCCTCCTCCTCCTCCTCCTCCTCCTCCTCCTCCTCCTCCTCCTCCTCCTCCTCCTCCTCCTCCTCCTCCTCCTTTTTTAACCTCATCCTTTTCATTTTCTTTCTTCAGTCCGATTACATTTTTCGTCTGTGTTTTTTTCTTTACCTCTTCCGTGAAAAATAAGAATACAACCATCACCTCTTTAGCCTTTGTTTTTTTCTCTTCTTCTTCCTCCTCCTCCTCCTCCTCCTCCTCCTCCTCCTCCTCCTCCTCCTCCTCCTCCTCCTCCTCCTCCTCCTCTTTACTATTTGTTCTTTTAGCTCTTTATTTATTTCATTTCCATTTACCTCCATTCGCACCCTTTGCTTTTTTCTCTTGCTTCTTTTTGTAATTTTCTCCCCACCCTTTATCTTTGTCCTCTCCCTTTTTTCCACTCTTTTCTTTTCTTT
This sequence comes from Cancer borealis, assembly GCA_036785275.1. Taxonomy (NCBI): domain Eukaryota; kingdom Metazoa; phylum Arthropoda; class Malacostraca; order Decapoda; family Cancridae; genus Cancer; species Cancer borealis. Next base: position 164,929 of record JAXIVD010000250.1, on the reverse strand, counting down.
CCTAACCCCTTTGCATTTTCTGTTTCTCTCTCTCTCTCTCTCTCTCTCTCTCTCTCTCTCTCTCTCTCTCTCTCTCTCTCTCTCTCTCTCTCTCTCTCTCTCTCTCTCTCTCTCTCTCTCTCTCTCTCTCAGCCAGTCCCCTTTCCTCACCGCCTCTCTCTATACTCTTTCCTCTTCCCTCTTCTCTCCCTCACTCACTTAAAGGGTCTTTCTCCAGCGCTCTCCACAATCCTCGGAGAATCTCATTTTCCCTTTGGTTTTCTTTGTCTCGGGAGCAGCCGATGGTAATGGCCTCAGCCTTTCAAACACTCGTCCACCTCAAAGGCAGGCGGATGTAAATGACGAGAGAGGTCTTATTTCCCTACTCTCTTTCTCATTCGTTCGCCCACTCATGCAATCACTCAATCCATCCCTCAGTCATTAGCTAACTCACTCACTCACTCGCGTGCTGCCACCCACCCTCCGTCCACTCTTAGCCACTCACACCCTCACTCACTCACTCGCTCACTCACTCACTCATTCACTCACTCGCTCACGTACTCTCACATTCACGCGTTGGTTCCTTTGGCCTCCTACTTGTTCACTTAATTATCCAGTGCTTATGCAGTTCTTGTGTCGTCCTTATGATGTGAAGGTGCCGCCTTTGAACCCCCTTCGTAAACCCCCGTTCCGCCCCGCTCCGCCCCGCCCCGCCTCGCCCCGCCCCGCCCCGCCTCGTGAGTCACTGAAGACACCTCAAGACAGTGGCAGCTGCCCACCACATTCAAATTCAGTTTCGCGTAAGTGCTGGTTAGAAAGATAGTGTGTTCTTGACTAAATATAATCGGAACAGCTGGCCGTACAGAGAGGCTCAACAGCTGGTCACACACACATACACGCACACACACACACACACACACACACACACACACACACACACACACACACACACACACACACACACACACACAATCGTCAGGGTTAAGAGCAGCGGCCAGAATTCTCGGTATCCTGGTAATTTCACTCTAAATACCAAGACTTTCGAGTTATTCTTTGTCTCGGCGATAAGACGTTGATGAAACGTGAGCGACAGAGACGTGGCCGGGCGTCAAAGGGTTCAAAAGGGCGCACTGGATCTGATCGCCAGGTTTTCTCCGGTTCAAGTCGAGACACATAGTGGTCAGTTTTCGTGATGCTGCAAGGAATCCTTAGGCCCCGCCGCCTCTCTGTCTCTCTCATCGTCTGTCCGTCTGTATGCCCCCGTGCATTGTTTTTCCTTTGTGCAGGAAGGAACGAAGGGCGGAAGAAAGATATATTAAAGAAGGTTGGCAAGACAGGTCAGCAGACTCCTGACTGCCAGGGCGACGGATAATGTCTTAAGTCTTTCTTACATTGAATAATTCTGTTTATACCAATTATCTATAATTTCTTACACACACACAACAAAAAAAAAAGGCGCTGAGCCATCAACCAGAACACTCAATAGATAAACGAGGAAAAACTGCCTCCTACTGAATACTTAATATCTCAATTTATTGCTATCATAAAAATATATTTGACGTTAATGTACAAGTTGTTTGTTGGCAGACTTAGGCACGCGCTGCAATGCCATATAATATAGACATAAAAGCATCTGAGAAACTCTTTCCCCAATGTCGCATCTTCTGCCCTGGTCTCCGCTGCCTCCAGATTGCTTGATGCGCGTCCTCTGCAGTGTCCAGCATCCTATCTCGGGTTCTTATCCCCCCCGTGTCCAATCTCCCGCCTGTCATGTCCCGCACAGACGCGTCAGCACCAGCAGCCCACCACCAGCTTCTTGCCGAGGCGGGAGGAGTGATGTGGGAGTCCTAGTAATTAGCAGGGAGGCGGAAACGTGGAAATTCGTCGATTTTTCCTCCCCACTCTTTCTCTTTCTCCCTCTCCATTTCCTTCTCTTTCTCTCTCCTGCGTTTCCTTTGATTATTTAACTTAACTTAACCCGCGGATTAATCGTTGTTTAATTAATTCCTGATCGCGTCTCGTTGTGTTCCGCCGCGGGGCTTGAGTGGTCGGATTCAAAGATCGCGTCTGAGTGGTTGTGATTAGCGAAAAGCGACAGCCATAAAGCGGCGGCGATAGCGTGGACTCACCCGCCCGGAAAGATAGCTCGCAGTCGACCTTTGGGGATGGCCGGCCAGCGAGACGCACGGACGGACGAACGGACGGACGGACGGACGGAAAGATGAGGATAGTCTCTGCTAGTTCCATTGAGGCCCCAGGCAAGGAATGGAGGAGGCGCGGTTGGCTGCAGACCGACACGAACGGATACCTGTCGCTATGGATTACAAGGTGGTGCCCGTTTGAGACGAAGCGAGAGGTAATTTGCCATATGAGACACACGGAGGCTCTGAAGTGAGGGCGTCCGAGGGTCTACAGGTCATGTGTAAAAAGGGTTGGAAGCGGTCCTCAGCGGCACTCCCCTGAGGCGGCAGAGCTCATGCGTACAAAGAGATGGAAGTGATGCGTCGCGTTCAGGTGTATCCAGCGACAGCAAGGCAAAGCGTCGCCCTCCAGGCTTCCCCGACACTCATTAATGTTACTTGCAGGTAGTTATGTTTAGTTTGTTAGTTTATTATCCATTATATATTTTCATGTTTATTCATCTATGACACTAGTGATACCAGGCACGTGCATCCTTCTGATAGATAAGAAAAATATATATGCTACATTAGCAAAACATTTATGTATGTCCACCTCAGTTCTGTGTGTGTGTGTGTGTGTGTGTGTGTGTGTGTGTGTGTGTGTGTGTGTGTGTGTGTGTGTGTGTGTGTGTGTGTGTGTTTGTCTACGTATGTATACATGAGTGTGAATGTGGACATTATTAACGTAGAAGAAGAAGAAAAAAACATTGATGAACATTGTTGCATTAGGATTAGCTTTACAATGCCCTGCGTCATCCAGCGGGAATCACACGTGACGTAAAGAAGACCTGCTGGCCGACGGGAAGATGGCAGCCGTGCAGGGGGTCAAGGTTCAACCACTGGGAGGAGGACGGGAGGGGCGGGAGGGGCGGCAGCGGACGCGTCTGTCAGCGCCGGAATCTGAGGTGGGCGGCGGGAATTGTCAAATAACTTAGTCTAACAGGAACATAAATCCAACCGAGGGGGTGTTTTAAGGCGGCCGCGGTAATTGTGATGGAGTCGTAAAGAACCTCCCCGCACGTCGCCAGGCTGGACGCGGCCCGATCCTGCTGGGAGAGGTGCCTCGGGGGAAGAGCCCTGTTTATGACGACGGGGCGGGACGGGGCACTTAGAAGGGGGAGGAACACTAGCTATAAGGGGAAGAGATACACGTTTATAATGACACTCAGCTCATGGCAACCCCTCGACGCGTTTGTCTAAATGTTCAGGCCCAGCCACTACTTAGCGTGTATAGTGGCGTGTGTTTATGGCGTTTATCGTGATGCACAGGTGTGTAGCTGCTCATTAACGCCCATGTTTTGTTTTGGCCGTAACTCGTGACGAACCCAAAGCGGCTGAACACCAATAACCTGATGAGTCACGGCGGCTTGCTCAGGAAAACACGGAATATAACAGGAAATAAACTTGTTCAGAGTAATGCTGTTGTTATTATTATTATTATTATTATTATTATTATCATTATTATTATTATTATTATTATTATTATTATTATTAGAAAGAGGGGATAAATAAAAAAGATGACAGAGGAAAGCGAAGTAGTAACAGTGAAGGAAGTATAAGGAGGTAGAAAGAGAGAGGAAAAAATAACCTCACTATAGTCTTGCCACTGAGTCACGTCTCCACACTGGACCTAACGAGGCGCACCATTATGACTCACGGGTCGACTCTTAGTTCCTGCCACACACTCACCCTCACAATGTACAATTTTCTCAAAGCGTCAAGTAGCGTCATGTCCTTCTGCCTTCCCTGCCTCCCTTGGGCCACAGCGACAAGTTTGGGACTATCTCTACCCCTGTGAGTAATTGGCCGCACCTCCTCCAGTGTATCAGATCGAGGTCTTGATGTGTTTTTGAGATATTACAAGTGGAGGACGTTGAAAGGTGTGTGTGGAACGTGAAATATATTTAGGCCGTGCGAGTGCAGTGCTGGTTCTCCTTCCATCTCCCTCCTTGGCTTGACGGGGAGAACCAAATACAACATTGGGATAATTGATGGCACAATTTTCACTTTTATGCTGATACATGACCGACTCAAAAGGCATCGAAGGAAGGTATCACTCACCAGCCAGCCGCCTCGTCGCCACAAGGGTCGTATCCCGCTGCCCCGAACTAGTCTTTCTATTTTTCCTCCTCCTCTTCATTATTGATGGCCGGGGTCGTCCATGAGTGTACATTCGGTCGTCCGTGTGAGTCCAGCCGTGCAAGGGGCAGCGTGGGCGACGGTATAAGTGCAGCAGGAGGATAATTCACGGTGATGGGTGCGTCGTTCCGCGGGAGGGAATGGGGAAGTTATGGTCGGATGGTTGGGCAGGTGAGGCTTACGTCTCTTGGGTTGTGGCGACCGGTGATCCGCTCGTCAAGGCGGCGGCCGGGACGAAGCTGCCGCCGCGCCCTTCCTGCCTTACGAGGACGAGGAGAAGTGAGGGGAAATAAGTATGAGGTGAGGGCAAGTAGAGGTGACAGGTGTTGAGTGAGGTGCATGTCCTTAGATAGAGAAGTGTGTGCAGGTGTGTGTATCAATAAACATCCGTGTGCATTAAGGTGTGGGAAGGTAAACTATTAAAAAGATATTTAGGAAAGCAAAGGAAATAAACAAAAGACTGAATGATGTAACAGATGGACAAAAAGAGGGATTAAAATATTACCCGGGATTCTCCGTGCTTGTTTTTTTTTTTTCTTTCTTTTTTTCTTTCTTTTCTTGTTGCCATAAAATGAAAAAAAAAAAAAAACATTGAAGAAAACTCCTTCTTTTTCCCCTTTTTACCAGAAGACGCCTACCTATCATTGCTCCAAGAAAATAAACTGTAAGGAAAACGAAAAATGTAATAAAAAAAAGAGGAAAAAAAAAGAAAGAAAGAAAGAGCGAGAGAGAGATGGACAAAGAGAAAGGTGTAGGCGGTTGAGGTGAGGGTTGGAGGAGGGGAAGAGGGGAAGTGGGGGTGTAGGATACCTCGTATAATCCAGCAGTTTCTCACCTGACCCCACCTGGCACCGCTTCCCCTCACGGCCCACCACTTATGGCAATCTGGAAACACCTGGAACACCGCAATATCGGGCTGACCATGATCCCCGTACGCACACGGCGGCCGAATAAAACCCGGAAAAGTGGAGATCGGGGCAAGGGCGGGGCGAGGGGCGAGGGGTGAGGGGCGAGGGGCGAGGGGCGAGGGGCGAGGGGCGAGGGACGAGGGGTGAGGGGGGCGAGGAGGTGTAGCGGCGGAGGGAAAGGGTAGAGTCAGTATCAAATAAACATATGTATAACTTTTTTTTTCCAATGTTCTCTCACACCTACACCCACATACACACATACACACATACATGCAAACAGTCAGGTAGACAGACATACACACACACATACACACACACACACATACACACACACACACACACACACACACACACACACACACACACACACACACACACACACACACACAGACCCTCGTAAAACAATGATGAATGCATCTTTTCTCCCTCACTGAAACACAAACTCGTACGCCAACACGCAGCACACAACACGCCGCCACCTTTAGGTCTGGTTGGCGAAAAGGAAAAAAAAAAAAAAAAAAAAAAAAAATAGAATACCATAAAAAAGAGAAAACAGAAAACGTACAATAAAAAAAAAAAAGGTGAATACATGGAAAGCAACGACGAAGGCCAAGATGGTCCTAAAGAGTGCAGGTCGAAGCATCGCGCCTTATGGTCATGGACTCAAGGAGAAACATTTAGAGGATCTGAACCAAAACGAGGAAGAGAAATAGCGACACTTGACAGGTAATGGACGGGAGAGGGCGAGCATACCTGGTCTGTCCGTCTGGGATTCTAGTTCATGGACGGGAAGGCGTGGCGGAGCGCTGAAAAGATCGAACCTAGACGCCGAAGGAGAAATGGAGAGACGGTGAGGCGAGGTGGATCGTAAAGGGGAGGGGAAAGACGAGGGTTGTGCCGTGACGTGTACTTGGAGGAAGAAAACGTGACTGACGCGAAGGGGGAGAGGCGAGGGAAAGAGGATAAGGGAAAGGGGAAGAAGAAGGAGGAGGAAAAGGAGGAGGAGGATGGAGAAAAAGCCGACAAGGTGACGATGAGTGATGGCGGGGCAGGAAGAGGCTCGATAAGGTAGACATTTAAGACGAACAGCACAAAAAGGTGAATAAATGACAAGCTACACTCGAAGGACCTAATGGTGATGATGATGATGATGATGATGATGATAATGATGATGGTGATAATGTAACCTGACTCCTGCTATTTCTTCTACTTCTTCCGGAGAGCTGCAAGCAGGGAAGGACGAGCTGATGCTGCTGTTGCTGCTGCTGCTGCTGCTGCTGCTGCTGCTGCTGCTGCTGCTGGACGGTGCAGGCGATGAAGACTGGGAAAAAAGAGTGTAAAAAAACGACGGATGGAAGAAGGAAAGACGTCGAGAGATAACGTTGAACGGAGACTTGCGAGTGGACGGTGGTGAAAAGGGGAGGGAATTGGTGAAAAGCAGAGGTGGGAAGGAAACAGAGAGAGAAAGAGAGAGGGAGAAAAAGACACAGACGGACAGACAGACAGACAGACGAGCGAACAAACAGACAAACAGACAGGAAAACAGAAAAAAATAACAGTTAGACAGAGGGACAGTATGAGGAGAGAGATGGATGGCTGGCTGGCTGGCTGGTTGGGTGAAGACATGGAGGGTGAGGAAGGGGAGTGCCAGGGACGCGGGTGACTGTGGAGACAAAGGAAGGATGACGATGGATGCGCCGGGGTGTGTGTGGGGGAGGAGGTGCTTCCGACGCCTTGTATAATACAGCAGTTAGTCACGGCGGGGCATTGGGCCGACCACCTGTAATTCTTGTAGCCGACCTGATAGAATGATTGGTCGGAGAGAGAGAGAGAGAGAGAGAGAGAGAGAGAGAGAGAGAGAGAGAGAGAGAGAGAGAGAGAGAGAGAGAGAGAGAGAGAGAGAGCCGGGCAAATAGTAATACAAAATACCGGGAATGGTAGATAGACACAGACACAGACCTTCAGTGATCACTCCTGCCTCCTGCATGACTCCTGCTGGCCCGGGAATGAAAGAAATACCGACAAAGAGATGAAGAATGAGCATGAGGAAAAAGAAGGCATGTAAGAGTGATGAAGGGTATAGTGTGAGGGCCCGTCAAGGATGCGAGGTATTGGGGAGGAAAAGGGAAATAGAGGAGGACAAAAGATGATGAAGATGAAGGTAACAAATATATAGTAATTCTGTGAAGATAGGAAGGATGGGGCAGCGCTGGAGATGCAGAGGCAGTGAAAACAGATGAATTCGCTCCATTTTGGGAAGGTATGAAGACGAGGGAGAGGAGAGCAGCTGGAGGGTGCGAGAGAGAAGAATGTGAAGGCATTAACCAGCTTGTATAATACACCGCCACCTCGCGCCGGTAAATGTACACTAAATCATAGTCGCATCGGAGACAAGACTGGCTAATTCTGTGACGCAGATGTGTTGTTTGGGGGCAGAGGGGAAGGTAGGAAGGAAGGAAAGTAGGTAGGATGGAGGAGGTGGAGGGAAGTGGAGGGAGGTGGTGGTAGCAGTGACAAAGCAAGGAGGAGAAGGCTTAAAGTGTGGAATCTTTAGCGGGGGAAGGTGAATTATTTGCTGAAAGAGTAACTAGGAAGCTTACTTACAACATGGAGGAAAAAAATAATGTTATAAAAAAAGCACTAGAGTAGAACTGAAGGTGGATATAATGGTGGTGGTGGTGGTGGATGTGGAGATGAAGTGGAGGAGAAAAAAAGGGCAAGGCGTATGGATGATGTGATGACGGAGGTGATGGGGATAGGGTGCGGTGGTGATGGTGGCGGTGGGACAGTGGTGGACCTTCCTGGTAGCAGTTTATGTGATGGAAGTGGCAGGGTATTGCTATTGGTCTGTGTGTACGGTAAACATGGCGCTGATAATGATGCGAATAGCAGAGAGCAGGAAGAAAGTAAGTAACGGAGGGAAGAGGGAGGAAAAGGGGAAGATGGAGAAAGAGAGTAGAAGGAAGGAATGAGACTCTACCTTGTTCTCACAGCTGTAATATCTCCGTCAACGAGAAAGTGTCCGGAATGAGTGTAAAAATTCGTCTTCGGTCGTCATTAGCTGGGAGAAGAACGCCTGAGAGCGCCGGGTGACGAGCACCTGATGGGCTCAAGTCTGGGAAACCTGAGTGGCAGCGTCCCGAATGCCACTTACTGTCACGTCTGGCCCATCACTCACCCATCACCCGTCACTCATACATCACCGCTGCCTTCGAACTTCTTTTTTTTACCATACTGAACCCTTATTGCCCGTGAACATAAGGGTGAAGGTGGTGTTCTAAGGATGCTGGGAGGTACGAAGAGGGACTATGGGGTTTGTGGCGGCAGTGGATAGAGGTGATAATGGTGCGCCGCCGACGGACACTTACCCTCGCTGCGTCTGTTCGTGTGTCTGCTCAGTTGTCACATCCGTCAAAAGGCGGCGTCTGATTTATAGAGTAATAAAAACGTGTAATTAAAGCGAAGAGAAGGCGATGGTGCTGTGCCAGCGAAGAGAGAGAGAGAGAGAGAGAGAGAGAGAGAGAGAGAGAGAGAGAGAGAGAGAGAGAGAGAGAGAGAGAAGGCGTGTAACGTAGCATCTAAGGCACACAGACTAGAGTACCTTCCTGGAGGAGTTGAGTTGAGTCGGCGTGGTGTGGTGTGGGCGGTGCGACGCTTACGCCCTGGTCTTGTGGGGGACTGTTTCCCGCCAGATGTAATGCCAGCGCGCAACTGCTTATGTACATCGTAGAATATGGGAGGGAAAGGCCGTGGACAGTTTAGGACGCCCGAAAGAAAAAATATTTGCTGTGTAACGATGGGGCCGCGTTTTCTGTTGCGGCCATAGCCTGGCCAGTTTGTCCACTGGCACTGATAAATTCCGCCAAGTTAGGCTCGGCTAATATGGGTTTTCATTTGACTGATGTGGTGTCGCCCGGGACCAGCGGAGGCCCGGGTCAGGTCGGGTGTTTTCGGGTCGAGTGAGGGCGGGTCGGGTCCCGAGCGTGCTATAGCGGGGTTGCCGACATCTGATGGATGGAGGGGACTCAAGGAGCTCTGCCTCTTTTCCTTCCATTGTCAGAGCCAGTTATGGGCGCATAAATCCCAGGCGGGCATCGAAAACGTCTTCCACGCGAGATTTAGGCATGGCCGACTTGGTTTTCCGATACACGATACTGGAAATTGTTTTAAGGTGTAGATTCATCCCGCGTGTCCGGATGAAGACACCTTACAGTTTTTGCAACACTATGGGAAAATTCAGCTGCAGCCCTTGAGCTCGCGTCTGTGGTGGGGGGAAGAGGCGTGTTGGGGTCTGGGAGGGCTTTGGGTGAGGCTAGGGCTAAGGGGAGGTGAGTTGAGGGTGAAGGAAACCCTGAAGACGGTAAGGGTGAGGGAGCCCTGAAGGTGGAGATGGTGGGGGGAAGGGGGCAGGGGAGGGAAGTCCCCCCTACGTCATTCCACAAGATGGTTACTTACTTTTACAGGTTTTCTTTTCTCAATACTTTCTTTTCTTATTCTGGAGTTGTTTGTCGATATTTGCCACTATTATTGAATATTATGTTGTCTCAAGTGGAAGATTTGAGGGTTTTTCCAAAGATATATAAGGGAAAAGGGTAATTTTCTTGCTAATTTATTATCATTGTAATTTTAAGGTGTTTATTTTCACTATGTGTTCCCCCCACCCCCTCCCCGTTACATTATTTATTATATTGTTGGTTGATCATTATTGCTAACGATTTTTCTTTCCAACAGGTAAGTGTGTGGTGATGGTGTTGGCGGTGATGGGCGCAGCAGCAGCAGCAGCAGCAGCAGGAAGGGAAAGAATGGGGCAGGTAAGGGGAAGTGGGACCTGGACGCCGGCGACTCTGGGATCTTAATTTGGGGAAGTGGAAAAGAAGGTTCGTAGGTGAGCCAGGAAGATGTTTGATTGGGTTGATGGCTGTTTGTTCTCTCTCTCTCTCTCTCTCTCTCTCTCTCTCTCTCTCTCTCTCTCTCTCTCTCTCTCTCTCTCTCTCTCTCTCTCTCTCTCTCTTTCTCTCTCTGCCTAACTGTTTTCTTCTACACAGAATATTTGTAGAATAGTTTTTGTTATAATCTTCAAATGTTTTTACAAGTTTCCCTGCACTATCGTCGGTCCCTGTACCGTACCTACCTCCGTCCCTCGCATCCCCTCACCCCCTCATCCCCAACACACTCCCTGCAGCCCATGCGCCGTGGCCCTCCCAGCACGCAGGTGACAAATGCGGCGGTCAGAGCTGGAGGACGGGCGGGCAGGAGCCACGGACCCCGCCACCTGAGCCCCTCCGCCAGCGCCGCCTCCTGCATACACAACCCACGCTAATTTTTCTCGCAGGGGCGCGGTGTGTGCCCCGCCGGCGCTATGAGGGGCGTTTATTGTCTTGCCGATCCCCCCCTCCCCCTTCCCTGCCACCACCTCTCCCTCACCTCTCCCATCTCTTGAGTAACCCTTGTAATACCTCCCCCCTGCCTACTCCCTCCTCATTCTCCTCCTCCTCCTCCCATCCACCCACCCAGGATCCACACTCCTCACTTTT
>JAXIVD010000250.1:141689-149189 GCA_036785275.1 Cancer borealis | reverse complement strand
GCAGTCGTCATGGGCGCGCTCGGAACACCTGTACCTCTGCAACATTTCCGCCTCCCTTCCTCACTCCTCCTCCTCCTCCTTCCTCCTCACCTGGAACCTCCTCCTCCTCCTTACTTCCCTGTGTCTTCCATTCCCTTGATCACTCTCAGATTATTTATTTATCTTTACTGCGCTTCGTTTCTGTGGCACAATGTATTTTTTGTTGTTTCCTTCCTTCCAACTCGTCGCTAAGGAACCTGTCTGTCTGTCTGTCTGTCTGACCGCCTCCAGCACACAGGTGACTCGCCGCCCGCCGCCAGCCGCCCTCCAGGTGCCCGTAATTCAGGGTTTCCATTCCTAATTGATCCCAACCTCCTGAAGGTAGTCAGTCCTAGTGGCTCGCAGTACTTTTTTCCCTCCCTCTCAAATGTCTTCATTGACCTCAGCTTGAGAGATAATCTGAGTGATGCAGACCTGAGAGATAGACTGTTGGGGGAGATAGAAGGGAAGGTGGAGAGATAGGCAACAGGAGAGGATGGTGCTAGGAAGAAATAGGACGAAGATAAGAGGTGATAGGAAGGACGGAACGAGTAGGGTGAGCGGGCAGCAGAAGGGGGCGGGAGGACAGGAGGAGGGTGAGAAGGGCGGGGAGGAGGGAAAATGAGAGTATAAGGAATTGAGTGAGGAGGATGTGAAGGAAGAGATGGATAGTGATGAGAGTGAAGGATATATAACGAGGCGGAGGTGATAGAGGAAGGAGAGATAATGAAGGACTATGGCTCACGAGGAGGAGGAGGAGGAGGAGGCGGCAGTAGTGTTGGTAGTGGTGGAGGAGGTGGTGTTGATAAGCGGATAAATGCAGGAAGGAAAAGAAGGAGGAGGAGGAGGAGGAGGAGGAGGAAGAGGAAGAAGAAGGGAGTCTGACTGGCCTCATCTCCTCTGCCACTCCCCTTGACCTGCCGAAAGAGGGAACTCCTGCTTCTTCCCCTCCTCCTCCTCCTCCTCCTCCTCCTCCTCCTCCTCCTCCTCCTCCTCCTCCTCCTCTTCCTCCTCCTCCCCCCCCTCACACACTCCTCTTATCCCTCACCATCCGTCTTCACGCATTTTTTACCTCGCGTCATTTTTAATCTCTTTTTATATACAGTATGTAAAGATAACGATGGTTTATTAGTCTGCTTATCATACAGTCAGCCTGGCAACTTGCCCTCCCCTTCCACCCCTCCCCTTCCACCCTCCCCTTCCACCCTCCCCTTCCCTTTCCTCTTCCCTCCCTCTCATCCCACCCTCCCTCCCCTTCCTCTTTCCTCCCTCTCATCCCACCTTTACCCTTTTCCCTCCCTCCCTGCCTCCATCCCTCCCTTCCTCCTTTCCTTCACTATCTCTCTCGCTCTCTCTCTCTCTCTCTCTCTCTCTCTCTCTCTCTCTCTCTCTCTCTCTCTCTCTCTCTCTCTCTCTCTCTCTCTCTCTCTCTCACTCTCTCATCTTATTATTCATGATTTCGTGATATTTCTTTCTTTACTAATATTTATTCTTTGTTCACGTTCGCTCAACCCTTTGTATTTGTTTTTGCGCCGTCCTCTCCTCCTCCTCCTCCTCCTCCTCCTCCTCCTCCTCCTCCTCCTCCTCCTCCTCCTCCTCCTTCTTTTGCTCTCCCTTCTTTCCTTTTTACTTGCTCCCCCACATACTCACTCCTCCTTTCTTCTTTTTCTTTCCCGTCATCATCCTCTTCCTTGACTCCTCCTCCTCCTCCTCCTCCTCCTCCTCCTCCTCCTCCTCCTCCTCCTCCTCCTCCTCCTCCTCCTCAACAAAATCCTCACCCACCCATCCATCATGTTTCTTGCTCAGCCGTGACTCATCTTTACCTCCCTTCTCTCTCTCTCTCTCTCTCTCTCTCTCTCTCTCTCTCTCTCTCTCTCTCTCTCTCTCTCTCTCTCTCTCTCTCTCTCTCTCTCTCTCTCTTATCCCTATCCCTCTCCCCCTCTGCTGTCACACTCCTCTTTCCATCCATCCCTTCCCTCGCGCTAACCACAACACACTGTCCTCCCCTTCCACATACATACATTTCCCTCTTTCACTCCTCCCCTTACACCCATCCTCACCCCATCACTCCTCCACCCTTCAAGCATTTCCCCTTCCTTCTCTTCCCTTCCCTTCTCTTCTCCCCTTCCCTTCATCGCACTTAATTTTTAACCTCCCTTCCTCTCCCCTCTCCCTTAACATAACACATCCTCTTACCGTCACCTTGTGGTTTGTCTGTCTGTCTGTCTGTTTGTCTTTTTCTGTCTCTCCCTTTCACTCCTCCTTGTCCTCTTCCTCTTCCTCCTCCTCACCTGGTTTGTGGTTCGGGCCGCGTGTAGCCTTGCAATTGCCACCCTGTTGATTGATAGGCTTCGGCTGAGTCCAGTGCTATGAATAGAGGCTGTAATTAAACTCTTCTAAAAATGAGATTTATAAGGGAGGGTGAAAAGAGTGTAGGAGGATGTGTCTGCAGGAGATGATGATGAATATGATGAACGTGATGTTGGGGGCAGATACGGCATTGGGTGATGGGGGACCAGGGGGGGAGGGAGGACGGAGGGGAAGGGAGAGTGAGAGAGTGAGGGAGAGAGGAGGGAAGGGACGATTGCTGCTGATGTGGATGGGAGAAACGAACGAGAGAGAGAGAGAGAGAGAGAGAGAGAGAGAGAGAGAGAGAGAGAGAGAGAGAGAGAGAGAGAGAAAGAGAGAGAAGGGGGGAGGGGGAATTTAATGGGGGAAATGGAGGGTCTGGTGGTGGCTCATGGGGGTAAGGGGGGTAGGGGTGCAGGGGGGGGAGGGAATGGGAGTGTCGGATTAATGGTGATGATGGTGTTGGAAAAGGGGCATATAGGGTAAGATAATGAGATATAAAACAGATATCGTTAACGCCGCGCCGCCCGTGAACTTAATGGGAATTGGTCCACCAAATGTTAATCCCCCTTCGCCTCCCCCCCTCCCCCCTTTAACCCCCCCCCCCTTTAACCACTGCCCCCTTCCCCCCCTTGCCTGTTCTTCGTTCGTGTTTCTTTCCTTTTCTTTTGTTTTGTTTGCAATAAGGAATTTCAGTTGATGTATTAATCTGAATAGTTATGATTAGTGATGTTCTTAAGTTAGTATAGCCAGGACTTTTTAATGTAATAATTCTGTGTGGGTCTCTCTCTCTCTCTCTCTCTCTCTCTCTCTCTCTCTCTCTCTCTCTCTCTCTCTCTCTCTTTCTCTCGTCACGAATAGCGTCACTTCAGCTGTTGTTACATTAGGCGGCGGTGGGAAGACCTTGTAGGAGGAGAGGAGGAGAGAGGGGAGAGAGAGGGGATAGGGGAAGGAGGTGTAGGATGAGGGATGAGAGAGGGAGGGAAGTATGAGTGAAGGGAGGGAAGGATGTGTGTCGTTTTTTTTACAGTGACGTTATCGTGGGAGTGGATGTGAGTGTCGCTTGTCACTAGATTGATGGCACCTAACACTCGGGTCTTGATTACTGATAAACTACTTGTACGATACGGTGAACAGGAAGGCCACAACACACGAAGGGGGAAACTATGTGGGAGGAAGAGGAGGAGGATTACAAGAAAGAAAAGGAGGAGCAGGAGGAGGAAGAGGAGGAGGAGGCGGAGGAAATGTATTGGGTTATTATAGCTTACGACATATAAGGAAAAGAAATATAAATAAATAGTGAGGTGAACCACTATTGAATACTCTCACTTGCATTCCCATACTCAGGCTAAGCTCTTTCCTATCTCTCTTTCTCTCTTTCTATCTTTCTCTCTTTCTTTATCTCCCTTCCTTCCATCCTCCTCCTCTTCTTTACTCTCACTAACTTTAGATCTCGTCTTTTCATTCCTCTCAACCTTATTTCCAATCCTCACCCACAACTTCACCCTTTCATTTTCACTTTATCTCCTTCATTATCACCTCCTCGTCCCTCCTCCCTCCTCCCACCCTCCTTGTGTGTCGTTGTCATCGTCGCTGGTGTCGTCGCCGCCGTCACTGAGGCTGCCTAAGCTGGAGACAGTACTTCTCCCTGAGAGGAAGCAAGGCGTCACCTGTTAAAGGGCTGCGGACCAAATAATCGTAAGTGGATTGTGAAAAAGCTTGATTTAGTGCGGCAAGTGAAAGACTGACCTGGCATTTAGGGCCTCTTATCCCGCTGCAGACTTTCCACTCAGCCCGGCCTCCTTGTCATAATCTTCCGGCTGTTTTTGAAAGGCTTGACTGCAAGAGGGTGCGTGAGCGTTAGTTCCTGTGAGGCCTGAACGATGTTTTGTGGAGCGGCTGGACTCTTGGAAGATAGTGGAACCTCTGGAATATTCAAATTTTGGTCACGAAATTGAGCGTAAGAAAAGAAAGTGATGTGGTAATATCAGGCAAGAGAGAACGGTTATTTGCAGAGCAAAACGGTGGAAAGCCATAATGAGTATGCAAATAAGGTGATAATAAACCTTAGGAACTTAGGCCTACCTCCACCGAGGAGACGGACGATGGGACCAAATTATTCAGGGTCAAAGTCAAAGAAGTTATTGAAATGTTGTGAATAGTTGTGAATAATTATCGTAAACCAATATAGGAGGAGTAAGAGGACGAGGAAAAGGAAGAGGAGAAAAATAAGGAAAGCCGAGTCACTGCTGCCCTAGCAACGGCAACACAATGCCAATAATTGCAGGGTTGCCACCGACCCTCCTTATCAATCCATCTTGTCCCTCCCTCCCTCGGATGCATGTACGACTTGCCCTTGCCGGTGTCAGGCGGTTAGTAAGTCTTTCACAAAAACTGGTCAAAAACTTGCCTGCTCTCAGAACCCTTACTTTCCCCGTGAGTGAATGACGGATAGCAGATCCCAGTGACCCTGCTGGGGGCGGAGGGTCCTTATGCGAGGTCACATGCATGATCACGACCGAAATAGAGGCTTGCAGTGCATAGGCTGAAGCTCAATTGCACAAAAAAAGTTGAATGAAAGCTTTCCATAGGCTTAGGAAGGACTCTTGGCGTGCTCCTTTGGCCAGTGGTTGAGGCAGATGAAAGTGAAGGGCAAGTGTGTTGAAGAAGTGCAGCGAGGCGCCGTTAACACTCGCCCAAAAAACACATCATTACGAGCGGGTCGTCCATGTCCAGGGGGAGTTTTTCGAGGAAGCACAACAGCGACTTTAGGTGTACCCAGTCCGTTGGTTGGTTGTGGTGGCGAGGCAGTGAGTTGGCTAATGGATGCTGTACTGGGCAGGTGGTTACAGGAGAACAATGAACACAGCTGAGGGCAGAACTGAAGGTGATGGAGGAGAAGTAGGTGGGAGTGATGGAGGGAACTGCTACAGTCTGTGTGGGGCGAGGGAAGAGGGAAGGGCAGGCGAGGGCAAGCGATGTAACTGGCCACCTATTTGCTGGTTTTTGTTTGCCCTGTGATTGAGTGACGCGCCGGACGCCCTCACGCCGCTGCTGCAGGAGGCCAGATTCAGGTTTTCTCTAGTGGAAGGGGTGGGAAGGTGATCATAAATACAACAAGCGTATTGAGGTCTGGCTGGAGGGCGAGCGAGGAATAGGTGAAGTTGCTGCTTAAAGGCATTCGTAAAGAGTGCGTGTTAGTGGCGGCCATTGTGGTGTGTAGTTACTGTTTTCTCTTTTTCCGTCCGTCGCTGGCGGCGACAAAATGACCTACGCTTATTTATGGCTGAGTGTGTTCTTGAGACTGAGCAAGCGGCGTACAAACGTGAGCTAAAGTAAGGGAGACTGTGGGCGGCCGAGACCCATTGTGTGCCGCCCTTGAAGACCTGAACGTAGGCGTCGGATAAAAGTACAAATGACCTCACTTGTGATTATAATCGAAGGTATTACATTCTACTTTTGTCAGAGGAATGATGAGGCTGCCAATAGGAGTGAGGGAGGGAGGGGGAGTTATACTATTGTAATGAGTATGCAGATCGAGTCTTAAATTAAGCGAGTGCTCAATAAACTGTTCGTCAGGGCCGGCGTTGCGTTCTTCGCCTCTTTGCGGCTCTCCTTAACGACCACCGTTAGATAAAAGCGCCAGAGGAACGACCTGCCAAAGTAGCTTATACGACTTTCCAGCGAGAGGCAGCCGGGCGCACCTCAGCCCGCCAGGCCTCCACTTAATGCTCTCCGGATGCTGGGCGTGCCGGATTGCTATTTACAGGTCACTGTGGCCGGGATTTTCTAAGAACTCTACTTTCATTCCGTGGCCTCGGTTGCTGCGTGTAGGGCTAACCCAGCTCCTTCCTCGTCATAAGGCTCACATTAAGAAGAATCATTCGTAATTTGTAACGTATTCCAGTCGCATTAGCATACCCATTCCGTGGGTTATATCCGCGTTATACCTGCGTGTGCAATCCCGTACCTACCCACACGCCCTTCTTCAATTAAGCCGACAATCCCTTGGCCAAATAAGAGGATAATTAGGTCATCTAAAAGCCATAAAGGAGTTTATATCCACGACCGGTCGGTGGAGTCCTGAGAGGAGGTTGGGAACGTCTGGTGTGGAGGTGGGGGTGTCACCTGACGCTGGACGAGGGGGAGGTCAGTCAGTAGAGGCAGACATGAGTGGGCGGAGCCATGGATCGGTGGTATGAAGAATTAAATGATTTAACAAAAGTAAAACAAAAAGATAATGTAAAGTGTGATGTTGTGAGGAAGTAGAGGGAGTCACCGCGCCGCCCCAAGGAGACCCACTACAATGAAGGACAGTTTATAATATTCAAAATGGCTCTTTTTGCTTGGGTGTGTGGGTATATATATTTGTGTGCGTGGTTTCTCATCAGCCAAATGACCAGTAAATGTATCGGTGGTCGCGGGTTAAGGTGATCTGATGCTTCAAGGTGACTTTGCTTCATCTGGTGGGTCCAAGTGTGTGATTAGTTAGTTTTTCTGTCCACTCAGGACCACCTGGGTACACCAAGTTACATCGGAATGGTGTACAAGCAGAAATGTAGCATCAGATAGCATTAAGTTGATATAGGTTACAAGGCTGACTCCACTATTTCAACCTCAACGCATATCCTTTAACGGCAATGGTGAGGCGTGAGGACGACGGTGCAGGGAGGAAGCACTCGGCGACACCACCAGGAGGGGGCGGAGGGGAGGTGGTTTGTGTTGGTCGCGACCCTCGCCCCCCTAGAGGGAACAGCCGGCCAGCTCTGCCAGTAAAGCCCCGCTGATAAATATCATTATCTTGATCAAGGGACACGCCGTCAGGATGCTGCTGGGGACCAGGCCGCTGTGGGAGCGAGGTGTTGCGGATGGTGACCGTGTTGATCTTGGTTGAGGACCACCAGTGATGTGGTTGGTCAATGAGTAGTCAGCGTGGCGGTAAAGGGAGTCCAGATTAGCTCCTGATGGGAATGTTCCCTCGTGAGGCATCAACATTTTATTATATTTTCTGAAGAATACAATAATGTAGCTGCAGCCCAGGTCACAGGATGCAGATACATATACAGATGCCTGCATGGTGATGGTAGTCCGAGGTTACTGGCTGCTGCTATTCACTTCATTACGACTGATTGT
>JAXIVD010000250.1:121689-129189 GCA_036785275.1 Cancer borealis | reverse complement strand
AACTTTATTTGCCACTTTACTTGCGGACGCTCAGATATATAATTGGCGATTCATCATTGCATTAGGGCCTGTTACCTCTAGCCTCCTCCTCCTCCTCCTCCTCCTCCTCCTCCTCCTCCTCCTCCTCCTCCTCCTCCTCCTCCTCCTCCTCCTCCTCCTCCTCCTCCTCCTCCTCCTCTTCCTTCTCCTCCTCCTCCTCCTCCTCCTCCTCCTCCTCCTCCTCCTCCTCCTCCTCCTCCTCCTCCTCCTCCTCCTCCTCTCAGCGCCTGGTCCTCAAGTGGGGTGACTGTGTCCCTCTTGAAGAGCCAGTCTGCACCTGCCTCTGTGGCCAGTGCTCTCCCTCCCTCGTCCCTCTCTCCTCCTCACTTTGGCTTAAACCATTAGGAACGGGTCTCAGGATTGACTTGGCTGTTAAGAACCCATTCGCACCTGTGTGTCGCTGGAGGAATAACGGACGTGTTCCCTCACTGTGTGTCTTGGAGAGTGAGTGGAACACGTTTCTCGCCGTCATGAAGGACGATACCGACAATTTCACTTGAACGGATACATAAGGAAAGCCTTAAGACGGTCTGGTCAAGATGTTTATCTCGGGTGAACTCAGTCACCAGGGGAGTGTGTGAGGCCTCCGGCGACCTGAGGATGATACATGCCCGACCTGGGTGATGCATGGCCGTCCCAGCTCATTCCCAGATCTTGGTGATTACCGCAGCCGTGGTGAGGGATTTCGGAGAAACCCGCACAGAATACAGAGGTTCCCAGAGGCTCTAACCTTTGTGGGCCGCCTGAAGGGAGTCTTGACGGGGTATTCGTCAACAATGAGTTACGGAAGGAAGTCAGATTAAAGAGGAGCGTCTGAGGAAACCCCGTAGAGAAACAACGGAGTTCTTAGCCAGTGTTTCAAAGCTGAAGGAGGTAGAGGGAGTCAGGTGCAGCAGCAGCACAATGAGGCGAACACCAAAATTACAGACAAAAACTTTACAAAAGTTTAAGAAAATATTTGTTGTAGTATTTAAGAATTGTTTATTCTAATCTTTATAATTATTTTGGATGTTTCTGCACTTTGTTGTATAATCTTTCTTTCTATAAATCAGTGGTTTTAGTTAAAGACTTGGTTTGTTTAGTGAACCTTTACTCTGATTCTTTACTTTATCTAGTTTTAAACAGTTGTGAAAGTTGTCCGTCACATACTATAAAGTAACTTCACCATTGATTTTCCTCCATCAACCACGATCCAGCGCGGCTCACAGATAAAACATTGTTGATAAATATTAGTGTTAAGGTTACAATGAGTTTAAGAATCTACCCGGCTACTAGGAGGGGCGGCCTGCCTCCCATGCATTGAAGTGGAGGGCGAGGCGAGAGTGTGGGCGAAGGTTGTTTGGTGGAGGCAACAAATAATAATCGCCTGCATGTAGGGCGCATGGCAATTATACACTTTTTGCAGAGCGTTGCATTAATTAAACTTATGATGGTGTGCGCGATGGTGGGGCTTGACGAGTAGCCTCGATGAACGGGGCATTAGAGTCGGGGGGACACGCTTGCCTGGTCAGACCGACAGTCGGAGAGCCGCCCCAAAATATTTAGTCCTTCATTCTCTGCATCGTCTATAATTTTTCCTCAAGCTTTCATGAAAAATAGTGGAAAAGATATTACCTTGGTTGTAATCACTGCCGTAGAGTAAGCCAGCTAATGGAAGCACGTGGCGTGAAGGAAGTGAGTGGCAAGAACATTATTACTTTAAGAGTTACTGAAAGGTGAGGAGGACCACGATAAGGCGGACGATAATGTGACTGACAGAGGACATTGATTCCTCGCGGTGGTGGTTGTCATGTTCTTCTTTCTTGTTAGAGAAGGTTTCAAGGGTTTGGAGGGAGTAATGGTGGTGGTGGTGGTGGTGGTGGTGGTGGTGGTGGTGGTGGTGGTGGTGGTGCTGGTGGTGGTAGTGGTGGGGAAAAGATTAAGAAACCTAGACTTTTTTTTTATTTGGATAATTTTTTCGTCTAAGGAAAAACCAACATCATGGTAATTAGTTTGTTTTTTCGAGTTGTGATGAGACTCTTGAACTCCATCAGGAATGAAAGCGAGACGAGCACAGTTTTATAGCGGCGCCGAAGACTCTGTGCCCAGGAATGCACTTGAGGGCTGGTTTTAGTGGGGTCGAGGAGAGAGGGGGGAGAGGGGGTGAAGCCAAAAGGCCTGTAAATGATTCGCCCTCATTATCATGTCTTGTTTGAGAGGCATAAAAAACGAGAGGCAGGAGGGAGTTGCCTATTACTTTACCACCTACACTGAGACACCCACAGGGACTTGCTAACCCCAGGGGAGGCGCTGTAAAGAGTGGGGAGGCGCTGTTAGATGTGGGGAGGTTGCTGTATGTAGGGAGGAGGCTGAGCAGAGGGAGGGAGAGGCTGGGTGCTGGTGGCTGGCTGGTGGGTACTTGAAGAGGTAACTAATGGTCTTGGGCACGAGCTGGGGATGGAGACGGGATGAGCAGGAGTAGGGACCAGCAGCAGACACTAAACAACAGAGCCTCTCTTCAAGCCAGGCAACAAAACACACAAACAAACTCACCAAATGAACAAAAATACCCAAAATAAAATAACAGGAATCACGATTTTTGAAGCGCCAAGTGGAGATGAAAAAAAACAAAACAACACGGTGAATGATCCTGAATACAGTTGAGTGCATAGGACACGCGAAGGTAGAAGATGGTGTGGGTGTCATTGCTGTCACTTGATAATCCCGGTGAAGTAAGGCAAGGCAAGGCAAGGCAAGGCAAGGCAAGGCAACGCAAGGCAAGGCAACGCAAGGCAAGGCAAGGCAAGGCAAGGCAAGGCAAGTGGCGTCCTGTTCACCTTCATGCTAGCGGGAACAGGTCCGAGTCGAGGCGCGGCGGCGGGGAAGTGGTTATTGAAGATGATAAAAGATGTGCTGAAGATGAATGATACGGGAAAGCAGCGAGCAGGTGTGTGTGTGTGTGTGTGTGTGTGTGTGTGTGTGTGTGTGTGTGTGTGTGTGTGTGTGTGTGTGTGTGTGTGTATAACAAGCTGAGTGCATATACTAACCATAACGAACAAATAAAGAAGCAACACCAGGAAATATAAAAAAAGAACTGAAAAAAAACTATAAAAAAAAACCGAGAACAAAAACTAGTCAGGTGCAGTATGATAAAGCAGTTATTTTTATTTATTATCATTATTATTATTATTATTATTATTATTATTATTATTATTATTATTATTATTATTATTATTATTATCATTATTATTATTATTAACGACAACAGCATCAGCGGATCAGGTCATTGTTTGGCATCAATACTCCTTGCGCCATTTACTGTTGTTCTCATCATCACCAAATACTGAACGCGGCTCTTACCTGCGACTTCCAACAATCGAGTGTTTGTTTTGCGTGCTTGGATACCTAAGTGGAGCCATGATGGAGGAGATGGTATGTTTGTGTGCATGAGAGTGTGAAGTATGTGTGTGTGTGTGTGTGTGTGTGTGTGTGTGTGTGTGTGTGTGTGTGTGTGTGTGTGTGTGTGTGTGTGTGTGTGTGTGTTTGCAATGATGTGGTGATACGGCAAAAGAAGAAATATATGTTGAATTGATAATGTTTTGTCGTAAGTAAAGGAGGAAAGGAGGAAGGAAAGAAGGAAGGTAGGAAGATAGAGAATGAGGGAAGGATGGAAGGATGGAAGGAGGGAAGGAGGGCGTGGCGGAAACCTTGGGTCAGCGGTCTTGCTCTGTTGGTCAAGTGTGGCGCTGCCCTTACCTCCCTCCCTCCCTCCCTCTTCCACTATCCTCCTTCCCTTCCTATCTTCCCTCCCTCCCTCCCTTGCTGTCTCTCTCCTTCCCTTCTTTCTTCCTTCCTCACGTGCAACTCTAAAGCTTGGTGAATGTATGCATGTACGAAGGTGGTTACGTACACACACACACACACACACACACACACACACACACACACACACACACACACACACACACACACACACACACACTTGAACATCACTCAGTCCATCACTCACACTCAATATCATAGTTTTCTCCTGGCATTTCCGCGTCGACTTCCTTCTGTGTCTTACTGAAAACCAGTCATGTAGATACATACATACACACAAACCTCAACACTGATACTCGATATGTGCTCCTCCCCCCCGTCGTCCCCGACACACACACATGTCCCCACACATCACCCCCTCCCACCACACACACATAGGAGTCTCTGTACCCCGCCCACCCACACCCGAACGAGACAAGTGTGTGGGGGCGAGGCTGTGAGGGGCAGGCTGGCTGGGAGTGACAAGGGAAGAACGTGATGTCCCTCGCTTCTTCCTCCGTGGTGAGGGGCGAGAGGGCGTCAATCATCGCCAGAAAGGTTAAGGCAAGAGGCCAGTAGGGTGGGGGAGGGCGACATGGTAAGTTCACGATATTAAGGTCAGGTGCAGGAGAGTGTCGGAATGAAAGGGCAGAAAAAAAAGCAGTGAAATGCGATAATGTCAACGCGAGGTGATGAAATAATGACAACAAGGACAGACTGAACTAACACGACTCGACTCGACGCTGTCATTGTATAGCCAAGATGTATAGCTGAAAGAAGTTTGACCTGTAATTATGAAAAAAAAGAAGCTAATGGTATACTAGAGAAAAACGTACTCCTATTTGTTATATAATGATTGACCCTGGATATGTATGTGTGTGTGTGTGTGTGTGTGTGTGTGTGTGTGTGTGTGTGTGTGTGTGTGTGTGTGTGTGTGTGTGTGTGTGTGTGTATGATGTGTGTATGATGTGTGTGCCAGTCTCCTCCTCTATGAGTGTTAGGGGAACATACGTGACTGACAGGAAAGTTATGCTATTAATGAATGCTTTAGAAACTTGAAAACAGGCGATTAGTTAGTAAGATTGATGGAGCAATGATGAGTCGGTCAGTCAATCCTGTGCGGTGTCCCTTTACCCGGCCGCTACGTGGGCTCATATAAATCCACCTCATTTTTTTTTCCTTCTTTTTTCCTTCTATCTTTTCCTTCTAAGGTTTCCACCGCTGAGTAGGAGGTAAAGAGAGCGCCGCAGAACAGCACCTGCGTCACCAAGTGTAGGGTGCATCAAGGCAGGAGGAGAGGGAGGAAAAGGGGAGAGGGTGAAAGAGAGAGAGAGAGAGAGAGAGAGAGAGAGAGAGAGAGAGAGAGAGAGAGAGAGAGAGAGAGAGAGAGAGAGAGAGAGAGAGAGAGAGAGAGAGAGAAGAGAGAGAGAGAAAAAAAAAAAAAAAAAGAGAGAGAGAGAGAGAGAGAGAAGAGAGAGAGAGAGAGAGAGAGAGAGAGAGAGAGAGAGAGAGAGAGAGAGAGAGAGAGGGAGAGAGAGAGAGAGAGAGAGAGAGAGGGCGCCGCGGTAATCTGGCGGGACGTGTCACCTGCAGGTCCGGCCGACCCCGATTGTCTGGCTGTCACAGGCTCCTCTCACACACACACACACACACACACACACACACACACACACACACACACACACACACACACACACACACACACAGTCTATATCGCCATATGTTGTTAGTTTATCAATCTACTCATTTTAACTTACTATTTTCTATTAAATTTACTTATTGAATGAATCGTAGCGTGACGTCATGTATCAGAACGATGCATTGATGACTGATATTTACATGATGCTGAGTTAAAGAATAGTTCACCTCCCGTGCCGCAGCCTCCTTCTCCTCCTCTCGAGCCAGCAGCAGCAGCAGCAGCATCCCAGGCTTCCAGCATCAACATCCTCCCTCCTCACCCCATCCCACCCACCGCCCACCAGCCGCCCGCGTTACTCCTCACCGCAACGACCCGCCATTTGTCGAGGGCGGAGTGTTAGTAATTCCGTCAGGCGGCGAAATATCGAGTGAGTGGAGGTATTTGACTCGTTTGTTTGGCAACTCAACAGTCGGGTTGGTGGTGTCGGGGCCGTGGTGTTCTTGTGCTTTATTGGTTCATCGGGTGAACTCATTACTAAATCTGCAGGGAGTTTAAACCCAGAGCGACGACTGCTGTGTGTGTGTGTGTGTGTGTGTGTGTGTGTGTGTGTGTGTGTGTGTGTGTGTGTGTGTGTGTGTTTGTGTGTGTGTGTCGTCGGTGGCGGGGAAGGACGGGCTGGTGCGAGGGTGGCATCGGTTCCACAACACTACGGTGGAACAAGTGAGGAGAACGACCGATTATGAGCTGTGGTGATAAGCTGTCATCGGCACGTGTTGCTCCCCCCTTTCCCATCTCCCCCTTTCCTCCCTTCCTCCCACCGTCCTCCTCCTCCTCCTCCTCCTCCTCCTCCTCCTCCTCCTCCTCCTCCTCCTCCTCCTCCTCCTCCTCCTCCTCCTCTTCCTCCTCTTCCTCTAATACCTCTTCCTCCCTGCATCTGTGTTCTCCTTTGCGTCTCTCTTTTTCCTCCTTTGCCTCCTTGCTCCCTATTTTATTCTTCCCCACATCTTTCCACTGTACATCATCTATTCCTCACATTTGTTTCGTTTCTTCCTCTAATTATTATTATTATTATTCATCTCAGAATTTGGTGTATTAATTTGATTCTTTATTTAGCTTCCCCACGTTTCAATCTTTACTCTTCGCCTTTTTTTTTTTTCCATCGTCTATACCTTTCAGTCGCCTTCCTTTCCTCTCTTCGTTCCCACCACTCAAACACAAGTTGTCCTCCCCTTCATCCCTCCCTCTCTCCCTTCCCTCCCTTCCCTTTCCTCCCTTCCCTTCCTCCCTCCCTCCCCTAGTCGGTAGTAGACGGATGGTCGGGGTTGATGAATGCAGATCGACTGGCTGTGATATGGAAATGCGCTGAACTGAAATTGGGGGAGTTGTTTTAGCCCTGGTGAATATTATTAAGCATTTTACATGCCATTGAAAGCTCATGTTTATCGCTGTTAATTACGGGTTGATTTGTATGCGACTCCCGAGGTCCGAGGCACCGGACAAATTGGCTTTATTGCGGAGGGACATCACAGAGTCGCCAGCACGAAATACACAAAATTACACG
Organism: Cancer borealis; assembly: GCA_036785275.1. Classification (NCBI taxonomy): domain Eukaryota; kingdom Metazoa; phylum Arthropoda; class Malacostraca; order Decapoda; family Cancridae; genus Cancer; species Cancer borealis. Next base: position 122,170 of record JAXIVD010000250.1, on the reverse strand, counting down.
CCTGTTTCCCGCCCCGCACTCTTCTCTCTTTCTCTCTTTTTCTCTCTCTATTTTTTTCCCTTTCCTTTCCTCTTCACCTCGCTTACAATCACGGGGGAAGCACAGTGACCGCGGCGGCAGGGGACAGGGCTAGGAAGGAGAGGTGGGCGGGGACGTAGTAGTAGTGGTAGTAGTAGTGGTGGGTGTGGAGGAAGGAAGACAGAGGCAGAACGAGTGAATTAATAGACAGTAAACATACGTGTAAAGGAACAAGGAAGTGGTGGTCACGAATATAGAAATAGCATTATATTTTTTATTTTCCAGGAAGTGGCAAGAAAAAAAAAGTCAAGTTAGGCAACAAAGTTGAATAAACTTAAAACAGTCAATGATGAAAAGTTGTTGAGTAAATTTATTTAATTAACAGTGACATATAAAAATAGTCAATAATAATAGCAATAATGATGATAATAATAATGATAATAATAATATGGATGATAATGAC
>JAXIVD010000250.1:114189-119189 GCA_036785275.1 Cancer borealis | reverse complement strand
TGCTTGCCTGTCTGCTCTTCTCGTACCGCACCCAGACACCCTCTAACGGCACTGTGTACGAGGGGTGTGTGTGTGTGTGTGTGTGTGTGTGTGTGTGTGTGTGTGTGTGTGTGTGTGTATGTGTGTATGTGTGTATGCATGCCGCTACACGTCCAGCTATCCATCCTTGTACCCTTATCCTACCTTACTTAGTTATCTCTCTCTTTCCCGCCTTCTACTACCTCCCTCCTACGGTATATCCACGCCATGTGTCTGCTGCTTTGCTAAGGGGGTTCAGCTGGGGATGTGTGGAAGGGAAGGCGTGGCTGTTCCTGTGTGTCCTAGCCGCAAGGGCGTGTGTTGGACCATGTGTTCCTATGTTCCCCGTGACGCGAGGTTGTCTCAGGATAGCCAACACACTTCTTAATTTGGCCCCGTCTCTGTCATCAGCTGTGTCGCAGTTGGCGTGATTAATGAGGAAGAGAAGGAGGAGGAGGAGGAGGAGGAGGAGGAGGAGGAGGAGGAGGAGGAGAGACAGAAGGGAGGGTGTAATAGGGAAGGGCGTCAGGGAAGTAGAGGAGGAAAGAAATGGACGAGGCGTAGAGTAGTGAAGGATGGAAGAAGAAAAAGAAGAAGAAAGAGAAGAAGAGTGACAGATACATATATACTGTGATGAGAGTTTGTACGTTTATAACCTGAGTGAGTGAGAGGAAGAAGGAGAAGAAGGTGGGGAAAAAAAACTGATACCACTGCAATAAACAAAATAATGATGATAAATTTGACTCATGAAAAGTGTTACAGGGAAGTGGAGCTTAGAGGAGAAAGGAAGGACAGTACGTAGAATGAAACCCACTGATGATGATGACGATGATGTTGATGATGATGATAATGATGATGGTAGTAGTAATGATGCAAGTAAAGACATCAGGAGTGAGATCACACACACAGAACGGAAAGACAAGAAGATGAGACAGACAAAAGAAGGACACAAAAAAAAAAAATACACAGGAAACCAACTTAATAGTAATGATAACAGTAGACGGAGAGTAAGTAGAAATAGTGAAGGAAATCAGTGAAGATAAATGGTAAGCGAAAGGAAACCGAACATTGTAAATAAAAAAATTTGAATTGCTTGAAATGACTGGTTGTGAGACACTGAAGGAAGTGACGGCAAGGATCTGAACGTAATTGTACCTGATATGGAGATACGGAGAGGTTGTGGTGACATGCCAGCAGGTGTGGGAAGTGACGGGAGGGAACCAGACAGATAAAACGAGAAAAATAAAACGAGATTAATTAAAGGTTCAGGAAGTATAATGCAAAATGATAATGATACTGATAATAATGATAATAATGTATTTAGCACTGTTGTAGCACTGTTAATAGTAGTGATTGCAGTAGTAATAGTAGTAGTAGAAGTAGTAGTTGTAGGAGGAGGAGGAGGAGGAGGTAGAATATTAGTAGATAAATAGGATGATAGTAATGGTATTGGCGATGTGCTATTATTATTATATATTATTTTTTTTTTATTAATTGATTTATTTTGTTGCTCTCATCGTCGTTGTCATCGTCATGAAGTGCCACGTAACACATATAATTCAACATCGTCCGCCAAGTACTCTCCCTCCCCCTCATGCCTCCTCCCCCTCTTCACTTTCCCTTTCTTCCCTCCTCCACTATCACTTTTCTCATCCGTTACCTCTATCTTGATTAAAATTTCTCTCTATTTCCTCTTATTTTTTCAACTATTATTTAATTTCTCGTTAAGTCTTGGGTCTGTCTCATTTCCTCTTTGGTCTTACTTACATCATTATTCTTTCCTCCTCCTTCTCCTCCTCCTCCTCCTCCTCCTCCTCCTCCTCCTCCTCCTCCTCCTCCTCCTCCTCCTCCTCCTCTTTCTCTTCCTCTTTCTGTGCCATTATCGCCTCATTCATGGTTCCAATCGATAATTTTCCGCAATATTTCATCAAAATTATTTTTCCGGCGCGAAACGTTGAGGTGACAGTTCTTAATCATCTCGTTTCATTTATTCTAATTGGTTGTTACCATTTATCAGGCGGCAGTTAGTGTCGGCGTGAATCACCGACGATGACGAGGCGACCGATGGCTTTTTGCGATAACTGCCGCCAGAGGACCCCTGTTCGATCCCAATTGTCGTTCATCCTTCCCTCTGCTCCCTTCCCCCCACCCCCTCTTTCCCTCATCGCTCCCCCTCCGGGCCATTACAATATATCATTGTTAATTAAAAACACCGAGCTGAGGCCGCTGACATGGCGATGATGGCGTAAGATATAATAACAGGACAAACTCATAAAAAATAGAACCCGGAAAAGGAGATTTAATAAACAAAGTCTATAGATGTGTGTGTATGTACATACGTTTTTTTTTTTAAACTATTGGATGTGCCACAAAATCGATGCGTGAACCCATCGAGTGGAATTACTGACTACTGCAGCGCAATGCGGGAGGGAGGGAGGAAGGAAGGGAGGGGGATATGAGGGGCTGGGAGTAGGGTGAGGAAGAGGAGGGAGGGAGAAGATATAGCAAGCCTTGGAGCAGAAAAGGGGAGCGAGTTGAAGACGGGTACAAGGAGAGGGTGCAAAGGGGGATAAATGGATGGATGGAGGGAAGGAGAGGGGGTGAAGGGTTGGATAGATGGAAGGGAGTAACTCGAGGGGTGTAACTTTACGGTAAAACATGAAAATCAAGGAAAATGCGAAGGGAAGCTTTTGTTCCCTAAAAGGAATGTTTTACTAAACCTTCACTGGTGACGAAGGGGTGGACGAGGAAGAAAAGGGAAGAGAAGGTCTTGATATAGATATAAATATTTTATAATGCTGTTGAGTTACATTTTGTTGCCATTTTACGACCACAAATTGAGGCTGAGGCCAGCGTTCAATCAGAGTCGGGCTGCCGCTGATCGACTTCCGTTAACGAAAGTATGCAATCGTGTGCTCCTCCGGCCGGCCCGCCTGATGAGTGACACTGCTCTTTTGTGCCAACGCTGCAATTTCATGCAACTTTTACAGCCTAAAATTGTTCCTTTGTTCCTGGGGTAATCAGATGTCGTGCTTGATACACCCACGTTAAAAAGGCATTGTGATGGTAGACTGTTGACGGCCCGTCCGTCGCCTCCCTGACCACCACGTCGCCTCGAGGGTGGAGGCGGGTGTCGTGGAGGCGTTGTCGGGTGCTCCAGGAAGCTTCTTGAAAATTGTAATACATTGTCTCTCCATTGGGAGGTAAGCGGGCCTGTGACTGCTGCGATTCCATAATGACTTTGTAATACTTGATCGATGTTCATGTGTTTAGGCGCCTCTGCACCCTGTCATTACCACACATTGTTCTGCCAACATTAAATAGGAAACATATATTTGGGCACGAGAGTTTCTAACACAGAGTAATTTTTCCTCTGATCTATCGCGTCTCATAAACTCTAATAGTTTAATTGGTCTTCATTACTGTGAATAGAGCGGGAGGGTATTTTTATATCGGCCGAGCCCTGGGCGGACGTATGGTGCTGGGTGGGGAGGCGGGGAGGGGACGGGAGGCCAGACTGGAAGGGAGGGAAAGACTGGAACCCTTAACTCTGCCACTCTACCGTCGACTTTAAGGGTGTCAGCGGGGATCCCTCTTTTTATGGTGGCATTGTACTCGATTAGCAAAGGCGCTAATACGTTTTAGCACCACCGTGAGGACGATTGGAAGTCTCAGGGCGACACACCTCCGTTGTACCTGTATGTAGGTCACTCGTCCCCTTCCCCTGCCCCTTCCCTTGCCCCTATTCCCCCTTCCCTCTTTCAACACCTGTACCCCATCCTCTTGCCTCTTGCCTCTTACCCAAACCCATTCTTTTATCCATCGGCTCCCTCGTGTTGTCTACATTTCTCCTTTTCTTGTTCTATGTAACGAAAGAAAAAAAAAGATTAAATAGCTATAGATAAACAATTATAATGAACAAATAAGATAGAGATGACACACTTTACATATAATTAGGTTGTGAGTTAGACCTACAGATTGAAGGACATGCAAGGCAGTAAACAGGAAGAAAGACATTCCGATCAACCAACCGATAGATAATTTGCTGGATAGATAGTTAAATAGAGAGAGAGTGTGTGTGCATGTGTGTGTGCATGTGTGTGTGTGTGTGTGTGTGTGTGTGTGTGTGTGTGTGTGTGTGTGTGTGTGTGTGTGTGTGTGTGTGTGTGTGTGTGTGTGAATGTTCTTGCCTTCATCCATTGCCAACAACATCATCATTCATCTCTAGTAAAAAGCATTGAGAAGAAATCATCGTTGAAAATTACTATATAGTGTGTGTAAGTTTTTAATATCCAGTGTGTAACCTTCATTCACACCACACCACACCACACCACACCACACCACACCACACCACACCACACCACACCACAACACCACCACACCACTACACCACTACACCACCACACCACAACACCACAACACCACACCATATCACTCGGTCCACATACATCAAACGGGAACTTTTGCCACGCCATGCCACACAAGGCCACCACATCTTGGCACTGTACACTGAGATGCACCACATTGCAGTCAACAACACCACCACACCGCTACGCTTCACCTCCCACCCACCCTCACACGCTGTCACCCACGCCTCCTCCTCCTCCTCCTCCTCCTCCTCCTTCTCCTCCTCCTCCTCCTCCTACTCCTCCTCCTCCTCCTCCTCCTTCTCCTCCTGCCTGCACTGTACCCTTGACTCAACACAGGCCAGCACGATACTACCACACCCTAGCACCATGTACTTACCTTTAACCTATCACACCAGGTACCACATAGTACTATACCACACTTTTACCACATTCTAACACACACCACCCTTGACCTACCACAACGCAACACCCCCACCACCCCGCCACGAGCCTCAGCAACTCTCCCTCCCGCGCTCACCACTCTCTCACCACCATGCTGCGTTGACGGAGATATAGGTGTTGCTGTGCCTCGTAGCCTCGTCCTGGCAGAGCTAATGACCCGCAGGTTGTGGC
>JAXIVD010000250.1:104189-109189 GCA_036785275.1 Cancer borealis | reverse complement strand
TCCCTCTCTCTCTCTCTCTCTCCCTCCTCCTCCTCCTCCTCCCTGTGGTAATGAAGGTTCCCTCGCCTGTGTTTTGGCATTTACGGAGGAGCTGGTACGTGAGAGGTGGACTGTTGGGGCTGTGGCGGTGTCCACATGGTCATCTGTCTGGCGGTTCCTGGCTCTCTGTCTGTCGCTTGAGTTTATGTTTACACTCAACTTCCCTTCTCTCTCTCTCTCTCTCTCTCTCTCTCTCTCTCTCTCTCTCTCTCTCTCTCTCTCTCTCTCTCTCTCTCTCTCTCTCTCTGCTAGCTGCTGAGATAGATGCAAATCTCATTGTTTATTGGTTTCTTACCCATTCCGTTTTCTCTTTCATGCTCCCTCTTCTATGGTTGTTAGTCTCGTCATCCCCTTTCCATTCATTCTCTCTCTCTCTCTCTCTCTCTCTCTCTCTCTCTCTCTCTCTCTCTCTCTCTCTCTCTCTCTCTCTCTCTCTCTCTCTCTGCCACCCCCTCTTCCCCTTTCTTTCTTTCATTCCCCCTGCCACGTGCTCTTATTTTCAACTTCTCTATCTTTCTCTCTCTCTCTTAACTTCGTTGCCCTCTTAGCTGCTCTCTTGTTTATCTCACATTTTCCTCCTCCTCCTCTTCCTTCTCCTCTTCTTCCTCCTCCTCCGCCTACTCCTTCTCCTTCTCCTTCGTTCCATCTTCACCTCGGCAAGTATCCAACACGATATTTTTTTTTTATATTGCAAGTCACTTCTTTGCCTAATATTCAAGAATCTTCTGATCCGTGACGAGCGAAAATGGAAGAACTTAAATACTCCCCCATTTTTTTCATTCATTATTTATGATTTGCATTAGAGAGAGAGAGAGAGAGAGAGAGAGAGAGAGAGAGAGAGAGAGAGAGAGAGAGAGAGAGAGAGAGAGAGAGAGAGAGAGTGTGTGTGTGTGTGTGTGTGTGTGTGTGTGTGTGTGTGTGTGTGTGTGTGTGTGTGTGTGTGTGTGTCCGGTTGCCTCCTGTATGAAGCTGGCTGGCGTGATGTCAAGGCCGTAGATTTACCTCTTTTATTCAAGTATTTTCAACGCATAATAATGTCAGCGGAGGGAGGGTGGCCCGAGGCGAGACCTGAGGCGTCAAAGTGTTTTTGTTCTGAAAGTAATGATTTGAAGGAGCACGAAGGAGGGAGGAGAGGAGAGTAGAGGAGAGGAGAGGAGAGGAGAGGAGAGGAGAGGAGAGTGATGGCCCCGAGGCTCCTGAAGGCGGCTTTCTCGGGTTTTCAATGTGTTCTGAGGACGTGAATTAACTGGGAAAGATCACTGGGTTACAAATGATAGGTTGACGACCCTCCTGTCTTTTTGGTCTCCGCCGGTGTGACTGTGCAGTGCAAAACCTTCACCCGCCTGAGGGGATGCACTTCTAAGGGATTGAGTCAGTCAGTGAGTCGCTAGTTGCTGCCACACGGGGTAACGAAGGAGACAAGGAAACATAGTGTCATTATTAACGTGTAGAAGAAAAAAGTGGAATAATTGGTTTGTTGAAGAAGTAAGATAAGTCTGATACTTCCGCATTAACGTGTTTCAGAGGAGCAAAAAAAAAAAAAAGAAGAAAATAATAGAAATATAATAAAAAGCCAGATTTATGGTTGATTATTCCTTTCTTGCATTATGAACGTAAGAACTAGTTTTCTATGATTGCTTATTATGCCACGAGACACAAATCAATGTATATAGACCAGCGTTAGGGTGGAGGTCAAGTGAATGTTTTATTGAATGCATTAGTACAGTGTCTTGCATCGCTGCTGTATATACCTTAGAGGCGGGAGGTAGTTTTAACTGAATGCTACAAGGACGACATGTTAGCCGCGAATCTTTTCCTCCACCCACTTGTACACACCTCTTTTTCTTTCCACAGTGAGACACTCCTTACCTGGCTTGTACCTGATCGCCAACTCTTGTCCAACGCCTACACTCTCCCTTTGTTTTTACAATTTCACTAAAAGGCCGTACATTTGGCTCCCCTTCGCTACATTCTCCAAGGCAGGCGTTTCCCGACACTCTCCCCCGGCTGTCCACTCTCCGCCATCGTAAATGAGGTGTCTCTGTGCCCCTGAGACGTGAGTGTGAGTGATCTCCTTTGATCGTGAGGTTTTTGGCATTTCCTTCTCCTGTTAGTGTTGGCAGCAGGATCCTTACAGAGCGGTGATGGTGTCTGTGGGGGGAGGGTGGCATGTGGAGGGGTTCGTGTACAGTCAATCAGTCAAGATGTGATGTGTGTGATGGGTGCCGCGTCTCAAAGCTTTGGTTATCACACAGTCACATCATGAAAATCGGCGCCACAGCAGCAACATTTGGAGTGAGACATATATGTTTTAATGTGTTGCAAGTCTTTAGAAACATAGTGAGAGCTGCAACCACAAAGAACATATCGGGACAGAGGGAGGAATGTTACCGGCAGCTGACGTGCACCGTGACCAAGTGGCAGCGCAGGCGGCCCGCCACTCAGGCTGTGGCGCCACATGCCTCCTTTGTTTACTTCTTCGTGGTTACACTTGAATGAAATATACTTTGGAGTCTAATGGAGAAGCTCTGTTTGGAAAGACTGTAGATAATTTGGTGAGTCAGAAAATGGGACGGTGAAAGATGGCCGACAGCTTCCTGCATACCCGTCACAAGTCACAAAATCCTGAACCGAATTCCGGTGAAGACAACACCTTGACATCTGTGCTAAAAGGCGCGCTCAAGAATGCAGAAATTCGGGCAAGAATGTGTGTAACGTGAACCGCAGCTTAGTGCCCAGACATCTTCCTGTCGTAAATTTGATTTCAAACACAATTGTGATCTCCTTAGACGTAAAGTTCCCTTGGGTTGTGTGGTCTGTTCTGTACCTTCTGTCTGGTCGCGTCGTGAGACTGGTGCACCGCGTCCACTCGCATCGCCCCTTCTGCCGCAACGCTTTATAGGCCACACCCCGATCATCAAATCCGATTAGGCGACAGTTTCCCCGCCGCCTGGCTCCCGGGAAACTAAAGGAACCTTCAGGAGACACGCCAACATCACTTATTCACTTTACGAACTAAACGTGAGGGCGACTCGCACGGCCGCACAAAAATATCCCTTTGTTGACCCCAGCACGCAGGGGTCGAAGGAGGCCTAGGGCGGAGGCGTGATTAGGCCTACGACTGCTACACCTCTTTCCCCTCACCATTCTTCCTCCCCTCACACTCTTCAGAGCAATTCCTGACACCCGTTTTCTTGGCCGCTACCTTCCTTTCCCGCTGCTCCGGCGCGTCGGGGACTAAAGTAAACACCACTTGGCTATTTGTTCCGAGTTTGGGATGTGGTGTGGTCGAAGGGGACTGTACTCACTTTATAGTCCAGGGAAGGTGGTGTTGCAGGCCAACGAAGAGGAATTAAGGAATCATGACTGACTAACGTGGTCAACTCGCTCATAAGAATTGTTTTAAAAAGTAAAGATGAGGAGTGTAAAGTTTCTGAAGAGGTAAAAAGTAGTCTGTTGCATGTGAAGTAGAGAAGAATCGATACCCTGTGACGCCTGTTCCTCCCACCATGAGCAGTATTTTCACCCTCCCTCAGCCACACGCGGAGTGAAACTTGAGTCATTCTGCCAAGCATTCCTCTCCCTGAATTATTCCTCGGCGAACGCCTCAGCCTCAGCCTCGCGTCTTAAGTCACCCTCGTCTAATCCTGGTTTATTTGTAACGCGATCGTAAAACCCGCCCCACCGCCTAGCGACTCCCCAACTCATCCTCTTGTTTAGCCCGAGTTTCCCCAGCCAGGTGGAAACTCGGTATCACTTGGGATTAACTTTATTGGCCAAGTTTGCGGGAGGCGCAGGGCGGGGTCGTTTTTGTGCCTCCCTCGGCCCTCCCGGTGGCCCTCTCTCGGCTTTCTTGTTTTCTTACTCCTTCCCGCCCGCCGTCTTGACGGCCGTGTCAGTCAGCTGTCTGAGGCGCCCAGGTCCGCCCTTCAGCCTCCTGTGCTGAATAAAGGATCATTCGAATGTGTGTGTGTGTTCGTTCTCAGTGTAAGGTCTACGTTACATAATGACCTTTGTGTGTGTGTGTGTGTGTGTGTGTGTGTGTGTGTGTGTGTGTGTGTGTGTGTGTGTGTGTGTGTGTGTGTGTGTGTGTGTGTGTGTGTGTGTGTGTGTGTTGATCCTCCTCTGAGTATGGAATAATTGTGTTGTCTGCCGGTGCTCTTCTCCCCTTTGTACTCTGCAGCTAAGTATTGTGTTTCAGTGTTTTTCCTTGCCTTGTCTTCCTTGCCTCATGCCGCTCCTTGCTGCCGCTCAGCTTGGCGAGGCTGCAGACGGCGCTCCTCCAGTTCATCATAATCCTCCTCTCCCCACACTTTAATATTGACATGTTTACCAGCTGGTCGCTTATCTCCGTAACGTATGCTCTCATTACCTTTAGACTTTGAGCTTTAAGGCCGTAAGTTGCCTCAGTGTATCGTCCTTTATCTCCTTAAGTACAAGTTCTCTTCAGCGACGCCTCTCCTCACCGCCGTCCACCGCCACGCCCGTTTTCTGAGAGCAGCGGCTGGGGGGCTCCTGCTCTCAAGGGGGAGTTGAGCTATTCTGTTCCTGATTCTTTTTTTTTCTGGACGAGGAAGGAATCACTTACCATTAACTGTAAGGTTTCGTGTTATTTTCTTCTTTTTTTATTCACAGGGTATTGTATATTTAATTATATAAACGTAAAATTGGGTACGATTTTTAATTAATAATGTAGTATGTCAATGCAATTGAAGTTCAGATAAATTTATGTTATATATTTCTTTTAAGTTGAGCCTTGCATTGTGTTACTGCCTCCTCCCCGCCCTCTTCATGTTCTCCTTCACCTTCTTCTGCTTCTTCTCACAGTTGCAGTTCGGGAGATTTTCAATTAAATAAAAATGAGGTCTGGTCACCTTACTTAGCCTGACGGTGGTGCGCAGAATTAAACGACTCAGACCCAGACATCAGCAGCCCCGTCAAGTCTGGATGCACAGTGTTGT
>JAXIVD010000250.1:66689-94189 GCA_036785275.1 Cancer borealis | reverse complement strand
GGGTGACTACCGTGCTAACTGCAACTCGCCTCAAGATTCCTATTCAAGCGTCACCCCCATGTATGGAAGACCTTGTATGCGTGTGTGTGTGTGTGTGTGTGTGTGTGTGTGTGTGTGTGTGTGTGTGTGTGTGTGTGTGTGTGTGAGGCCCGTGGTAGGAGGGGAGGGGAGCCAGCGTGTACGACTCTGCTGTTCCAGGATATAATGGATGGCGATTACAAGCTTCAAGTCATTCATCCATAAGCCATTCCTCAGGTGACACCTCTCCATCTTTTCTTGAGGTAGCCACTGTGCTCAGCCAGTTGTTATATTAGCATAGATATTACACTGATGAGTCTCGCCCCCTACTGCCCTTCACTCGCTCCAGGAAAGCTTCGTCGAGGTGGTGGCCGCTGGAGGCAAGGGAAGCGGTGAGCGAAGTGCACTGGGATGCCGGGGTTCCTGGAGGCGATCATCCCTCGGAGCGTGATTGATCTGGAGAGGTTTCTGAGTGAGCATGATGAATCTGGGGTCACCAGGACTTCACGCTGACGGCCGCGGAGATTACAGCAACGACGCACATCTCCCCTCTCTTCTCTGCTGTTTTCCCCTACCTACCCGCTCACTCTTCATTTACAACCTCCTCCTCCTTCTCCTATCCTTCCTCCTCCTCCTATCCTTCCTCCTCCTCCTCCTCCTCCTCCTCCTCCTCCTCCTCCTCCTCCTCCTCCTCCTCCTCCTCCTCCTCTAGTCCCCTTGTACTCACCTCACCCATTGTACTACGCTGCACTCGGCCATCCCTCATGCCTCACAGGACTACTCTGTCCCATTATCTTGTTCCCCTCACGCCACCCACCCCAGCAGTCTCCACCCACACGCCCTCCTCCACCCCACCCATCCAACCCACCCACCTACACCTCCCCTCGCTTGGCCTCGCCCCTACCCTCCCTTACCCCCTTCACGACCACACCCTCATTTTTTTTTCCTTCCTCATCTTTTCATTGTATTTTTATAACTGTTGCTGGAGGGATGGAAATGTTTGTTTATGTTTGTTTATATTAATTTATTCTTGTGTTGATACATTTATTTAAAAGGGAATTCTCTTGTTGGAGGTTTATCTCTTACTAACATCACTCATCCTCCCTCTTGCCGACTGACTCTCTCTCTCTCTCTCTCTCTCTCTCTCTCTCTCTCTCTCTCTCTCTCTCTCTCTCTCTCTCTCTCTCTCTCTCTCTCTCTCTCTCTCTCTCTCTCTCTCTTCCTGCTGTATCCCTTCCTCTCCTCTCCTCTTTCCTCCCCTGCACCTACTCCTCCTTCCCTCCCTTCCTCCCATCCTTGTCCGTTCCTCACTTTCCACTCTCTTTTGAATCCCATCAGTCTTCATTCCCGCCTGACCCTCGCTCGGTCATTTATATCAACACAATGTTTCATTACTTCTTATATATATATATATATTCTCTCTCTCTCTCTCTCTCTCTCTCTCTCTCTCTCTCTCTCTCTCTCTCTCTCTCTCTCTCTCTCTCTTTCTCTCTCTCTCACACACCTTTATCGCCAAGCATACAGCTTTTCTCTCGTCCTCCCTCATTTATCTCCTCATAACCCTCCGCTAAGTTGCTTTCACGCACTCTTCCATGTTTATTCTTGCACCGCTACTGTCCATCTCCTTTACCTCCCAGTATCTCTTCTCCCCCTTTCCGGTACCTCTCTCCTCCTCCTCCTTCTTCTCCTTCTTCTCCTTCTAGTGCTGCTCCTCTTTTTCCTCCTCCTCCTCTTCCTCCTCCTCCTCCTCCTTTTCCTCCTAATACTACTTCATCACGCTGTTCCTGCAGTGTTTGTGTCCTCCGCTACTTCTTATATTTGTTTGTTTGTATCTTCCGTGAACCTTTCTCCTCATCCTTTTGTTCCTTTTTACTGTCCTTCACACTTCTCCCTTGTCTCTCTCTCTCTCTCTCTCTCTCTCTCTCTCTCTCTCTCTCTCTCTCTCTCTCTCTCTCTCTCTCTCTCTCTCTCTCTCTGCTGTTAGTAATACCCAGAAGAAAACACTCTTGGACAATGGCTGGACGATAAAGGTGGAAACTGTGTTGGTCCTCGCCTGGTGCTCGCCCGTGGCTGCGCGGGAAGAGACACTCGTGATGGATAACTGACTTTCCGGGGAGTCCTCAGTAGCTCGGCGAGTTTTTACCTTAAATTCTGACGGACACATCGTATCTGCTTTCCGCCGCCTCCTCCTTCCCTGGGCTGATGTGTGTGTGTGTGTGTGTGTGTGTGTGTGTGTATGTGTGTGTGTGTGTGTGTGTGTGTGTGTGTGTGTGTGTGTGTGTGTGTGTGTGTGTGTGTGTGCGTGTGTGTGTGTGTGGATTTCTAGAGTCTAGACAACACACCTGGATCCCAAAAGTAATCTTACCTTGCACTTTTGGATTCTTTCTTGGTTTGGTTTGGTTGGTGTACGTACTTACCTCGCTGCTGCTCCTCTTCTTGTTGTTATTGGAAACCGTCACCGAACTGAGGAAAAACAACCTTTGAAATGTTTTTTTTTTCTTCTTTTTTATGGATATGTGATCCTTCTTGTTTTGTGCGTCGTGGATTTGTTATTTATTTTTATGATTTATTTTTTTGGTTTGGTTTCGTTTTGTCTTGTAATTAATAAAGGGGAAAAAACGTAATTGTGGGGAGACATCACGGTGATAGATGCGGCGGACGTTGGTGTGACGGGGAGCGAGAGCGTAGTGGCAACACAGCAAGTGGTGGTGTGTGGCAACCTTGCCTGGAAGTCATCCCAGGGACTTGACAAGACTGATGGATGACGCCTCCAGTGATCCGTCATCCAGGGACATGTCCACCTCCCCCGCCACTCGCACACTCACACACGCACACAGTCGCGCCGAGTGAGCACACACCAGCCTCAGCGCCGCAGGAGAGCTGGGGACGCGGCCGTGGCAGTGACTTGGGGCTGTGCCGTGGGGACGGAGACAGTGAGAGTGAGGTGTACGAACACAGGACGTAGTGATCAAGGAACTGTAGCCAACGGTGCACCTGTCAGTGAAGGAAAAACTTACCGTCTTACCTGTGAGGCGATCATTTATTTCGAAGTCATTATTTTGATCGCAAAGCATCCGGACACAGTGACACTGAGTGAGTGAAGGAGCATCAGGCCGGCACGACGCCCCAGCGGCATGACCGTCGGCGTGAAGGGCGAGACCGCGTCTCCCGTGTGCCACAGAAACGAAAACGAACAGCAAGAAGGAAAATCAGACGAGGAACGCGAGGCGATGAGGGAAGGTGAGGGGAGGATGCCCATCAAAGTGAGGAGGTTGAGCGGGGATAATGACTGGTACATTATCCTAGCGAGGGGAGGCGCCCCGCCGCGGAGGTCCTCCCTCGCATCAAGTAAGTTCTTGCACATTCCTTCCTGAATTAACTAAACCCTAAAGAAGCACACACTGTGCTTGGGTCGAAAATCTCATGTGTACATGTAGTTGATTCATCTTGCTGCACAAACGTCACCTTTATTTTTGATGTCCTGGTTTTTACGTGCTAGTCAGTCCCCGACGGCGGTTTGCGCGGCGCCCTGCAAGGCGCGGCGGCCGTCTCGCTGCTTCCGACATCAACTAAAGACTAAATATCAAAAAACTACAAATGGCAGCCTCCATCGGCGGCGTCACATTGTTGAGGGCGACGCTCTATATATCACCATTATAACATCACGCTGCCCCAGGTGTTATTTTTCCTCCATTATTCTGGTGATGGCGCGATGGAGGGGCGTTTCCAAATATTTATGGAGGTTTTTACGATTCACACTTCAGGCCGACATGGACGGATGGCCGAATATTTCACCCACATTTCACCCTCTGGACCCCCGTTTTCACAACCTTTTCCAGTTTTGTTTCGGTCTGTTTCCCTGGTTCCCCCGCGCGGGTGTCTGCGGCGGAGCGGCTTAGTGCGGTAGTTGAGGGAAAATTTATCGTGGGTTAAAAAAAAGTCCGTGATCTTGGGAGTGTACGGGAAGGATTATTTTTGAAAAGTTGCGGCGGCTATTCGTAGTGTGTTGGAGGACCCGAGAAGGTGAGGTGGTAAGCGCGCCGCCTACATGTTCCGGGAAGAGAATATCATCGGGCTTTGAGGGTCTGGAGGTAAAGTTTCGCAAAATTTATACATATTATTGGGGCGACGACCCGAGGGGCACCAGGGTCACGGCCCCCGAACCCGCCTGATGGAGGAGGAGAAGGAGGAGGAGAAGGAGAAGGAGAAAGGAAGTGATGGTGGAGGATAAAGTGATGGTAGGGAGGGAGGGGGGGCGCGTAGTGAAAAGAAATGGGTATCCTTTATTCTTTCATTTCCTTTTGTATTTTTTTTCCTTCCCAGTCTCTCTGGCTGTCTTTGTCTGTCTAGCTATCTGTCATTCTGTCTGTCTTCGTCTGTCTGCCTATCTGACTCTGCCTATCTCTGTCTGTCTGCCTGTCTTGATGTGTCTCTCCGTCTGTGTCACTGTCAATCCTTACTGTCTGTGTCTGTGTCTGTGTCTGTCTGTTTATCTTTCTATATTTGTTTGTCTGCTCTCTATCTTTCTCTTTCTCTCTCTCTCTCTTTCTCTCTCTTTCTCATCTCTTTTCCCTTTCGCCTCCCTTCTTCCCCTCTTTCCCTCCCCACCACCTTGGCAAGGGCGCCGCTCCTCTGTTATTGCCTGTAATGCTATTGATGGCCCACAGCTCAGGGAGAGAAGACCGCCCCTTCCCTCACTCTCGCTTCATCTTCCTCTCCTCTTCCCCCCACTCTCTCTCTCTCTCTCTCTCTCTCTCTCTCTCTCTCTCTCTCTCTCTCTCTCTCTCTCTCTCTCTCTCTCTCTCTCTCTCTCTCTCTCTTTCTCTCTCTCTCTCTCTCTCTCTCTCTCTTTCTCTTTCTCTTTCTCCCTTCATACACGTCCCTCACAGACCCTCATCCACGCCTCCTCCTTCCCCTCGCTTCCCCCACGACCCTGCGCCCACGCCCACAAGGGGGAACTTTATTACCAACAAGAGACAATAAAACACTTGCGGCCCGCTGTAATATGGAGCGTTGGCGGAGTTGTGAGAGCTGCTCTGTGCACTGTTGCCCTCTTCCCCTTCCCCCCATGTTCCTTCCTCCTCCTCCTCCTCCTCCTCCTCCTCTTCCTCCTCTTCCTCTTCTTTCTTCCTGGACAAGTGGTGAGGCCCCTCCATGGATATATAGACTACATATACGTACAGGTGAACCGTAGTGTAAATGCAGGTAAAGGTACAGGTAAGAAGGGTGTTAGGTAGATGTAGTTGTGGGAATGTTATGTTGTTGTAGTTCACCATAAAAAAAAAGTGTTGAAAATGTAAGTTGTTTTTGAGTTGTCTTTTATATAGTCGATGAAGAAACGTTACCACCTTTTTCTTAAGAGTTTTTTTTTTTTTTTATATGTATACGGTACATTTCCCTGAGCGAGGTTTGAGGTTTGGAGTGGCACTCAAAAAGAAGAAATCGAGTTGCGGTTGCCCACACACCAAACAATCAAGTAAAAAGCTCGTCGTCTACAAGAAAATATAAAGAAAAAAAAGCAAGATTGTCTGACACCGTGAATATCAGCAGCAGCAGCAGCAGCAGCAGCAGCAGCAGCAGCAGCAACACCTGGTGGGAGAAGAGGCGCGGGGATCACCTGGCCGCCAGCACCTCCTCGCTTGGGTTATTGTGATGGGAACCTGGAGATCGGACGCTCCTCCTTCTCTCCCTCTCGATGGACTCCCGGCCAGACACTGATGGGTGGAAAACAGCTGCTCAGGCCTGATACTGAGCCCGTGTAACGCCTCCCACACGAGCCCAAGTGAGCCCAGGATGCGTATGGAGCGATGAAATATGCTTTATGATATTACATAGCCGTGGGCAGGAGCAGCGATGGATCAAGGAGTAATTTAATAGTTTTAAAGGAATGGAGTAGCGAAAAAGTGTGCCAGGGAGTGAGTGTATAAAGGGAGTGAAAGGTGAAGTGAGAGCTGTAGATAGTGCCTGCCTCCCATGGGCTAGAGGGGGAGGTTACACAAAAAAAATTTGATGTAGGGCGTGAAAGTACTATCTTTGTGTGTCTAAATAAACCTTGTAGGGACGCAACGCACTCAGATGAAGCTTATCGGTCCCTCTTCCTTTCCTTCCTTCGTCCTGATCACTGACTAACCTTCATCTCGTCTGTACAGTAACTCCTCTATAATAAAAGGAAGACTCACACCAAAATCTAATGTATCTTACCCATTATAAGAACAAGTATGCTCCTCCATTACTCCACTTCACTAGCCAAGCATCACCTCCTTGTCTCACCTCCTCCTTTTCCTTATCCTCCTCCTACTCCTACTCTACCTATCCTTCTCCTCCGCCCCCTCCCACCCTCCCCCACACATCGGATCTTGCCCTACCCTTTTCCGATACAAGGCTCAATGCAGATGACAGTAAAAAGTAAGCTGCTGAGGGGCCTTTGATGGTCACAAATGATGCTCACATCCTCCTCTCTTCAGTCCATTGAGAGAGTCGATGTAAACGTAATTTTTCACGCATTAGGCATTCGAAGAAGTGTTTTCCATATCGGCGCGGCATCGCTCTGCTACTGAAAGGGAGGGGAGAGGAGAAGGTGAGGGAAGGAGGGAGGGGACAAGGAGGGTAGAAGGGAGAGGAAACGAAGACTGCAAAGAGAGTATAGGTAGGTAGGTAGATAGGTAGTAGTAGGCGGGAAGGTAAGGGAAGGAGAGATGACCTTTTATATCCCTGGAAGAAAAGAAAAAAAAGGTGTGTCCGAGGCCTCGAGAGAGAGAGAGAGAGAGAGAGAGAGAGAGAGAGAGAGAGAGAGAGAGAGAGAGAGAGAGAGAGAGAGAGAGAGAGAGAGAGAGAGAGAGAGAGAGAGAGTTTTGCGTGAAAGAGGATAGCTTAGCACCACTTGTATGTAGCAGAGGCTGTGTGTATGTATGTATGTATGTGTGTGATGGTAGTAGTGGTGGTGGTGGTGCTGGTGGTGGTGGTGGTGGTGGTGGTGGTGGTGGTGGTAGGGGGAGGAAGGGGAGTATTCTGTGGCAGAGACGGAGAGGAAGAAGGGACGGAGTATAGATTGTTTTGTAGATGGCACTCCAAAAGTCGTAGAATGGAAGGGTGTAAGTGGGGAAAGCGGACGATAGCTGAAGCGAAGGAACACTTTTATTTATTTTCATTTATTTATTTTTTTTTTATGTACGGTCGAACGCTACATATGGGAGACGTTTAAGTAACTGTCAGTGTTGGGGGAAAAAAATGTATTCATGTTTGTGCATAAAGGAGATTTTGAATATTCTGACCCTTATGTATGTGTATGTGTGTGTATGTGTGTGTGGTGGGGGGGGGAGGGAGAGAGGGAGATCCGTGCAGCCATCACCCCCACCACCACTACCACCACCACCACTAGACACACACCTCTCATACACACAACACCTTTATAAATGCCAGGCCTCTTTGTCACTGCACTCTAGAACTACATAGGTGCACACCACATCGCCTTCACAACACCAACACAACACCAACACATTACACGCACCTCCACACAACACCCAGCACACACCACCTCCACACCCTCACACCCACACCAATGCTCCGGGAGATCACCACTTCAGGAGACTGACTGCCCGGACGTCAGACTACCTCCCCCACCCCGTCCCCCGCCGCCCACCACCCGCCGCGGGGTACGGGTGACGACTGGCAATGAGAATGATAAACCACTGCCATTACACGTGAAACAGACAAATGTTCGTTATTTCTCAGCCTGGAAAAACGAGCCTTATTACCTCCTCCTTTTCTTCCTCCGCGCTAGTATCGTGCATGGCGCTCCGCTGACCGCCTGCCCGCCCTCCACCCCCCGCCACCTCCACGTTAGGTCACCCTCTTCCTCCTCCTCCTCCTCCTTCTCCTCCTCCTCCTCTTCTTCCTCCTCTTCCTTGTCCTTTCCTCTTCCTTTTCTTCCTCCTCTTTGATGTAAGGTGAACTGTTAGTAAAATATTTGTGCTCACTGGTGTCTCGGGTATGTATGTGTGTGTGTGTGTGTGTGTGTGTGTGTGTGTGTGTGTGTGTGTGTGTGTGTGTGTGTGTGTGTGTGTGTGCGTGTGTGTGTGTGTGTGTGTGTGTGTGTGTGTGTGTGTGTGTGTGTGTGTGTGTGTGTGTGTGTGTGTGTGTGTGTGTGTGTGTGTGTGCGTGTGTGTGTGTGTGTGTGTGTGTGTGTGTGTGTGTGTGTGTGTGTGTGTGTGTGTGTGTGTGTGTGTTCTGCTAAGGGAATGGCAACACGTTCACAGCCAGCTTGACCTTCTGTGAGGTTGTGACTCTCACTTCATTAATTCCAACACTGAGTGGCTGCAAACCCAATGTGTGTCCGTGTAAGATGTTTGTTTTGTGTTGGTCGCCGCGCCGCCACTCAGAAATGTTGATGTGTGTACGAACATTGCCATTACGCTGAGTCATGGTACTACACTTTTTTGTATCGTAAAAAGAGGAAAAAAAGTAGTGATGCAGCGCACTCTTTCAGCTGAAGGAATGATGTTGAGGGTACGGGCGGTGGGCGGTGGGCGGCGGGCGGCGGGCGGTGCGGGGAGTAGAGGCTTTCTGTTGGCGGCAGTTAAGTGCAAAAAGTGAAGATCAGAGCACGACGCTCGACACGAATTGATGATAAATACGTGGTTTCAGCGGCATGAATGGGTGTTGCAGCACTGAGCCGCTGAGGTTATTAGCATACATTAATAATGGGATCTAATGCGTCATTCACTGACCTCAAAGACACGGGACTCCTGATGCATGTTTGTAGTAGGGACAGGCTATGCCAATTTGCGGGAAAAATGTGTCCATTTGAAGCCTTTAATAATGAAATATTTCAATGTCTCTCGTTCATCAAATTCAGATCCTGAATGACCCTAACGACCTCCTGCTGTCAAGTGCCCTTGAACAGTGTGGTCACCAAGTGCGTACATCATTGCCATGCCTCTGTGACTCAGTGATAGTATCCTTTGCTCTTATCAGTGCTGCAACACCGCCAGTGTCACCAAACAAACCACAGCAACACCTTAACAGTTGCTGCTGCTGCTGGAACACCCGGTACTGCCCGCCTCGGTTCACACTGGCCGGCCGTATTTCATGTCTCCAGCAACCCGGCGAAAAGTTTTTGGTCATACATGGTAAAAATAAGCCTGAGGGCCCCTCTAGAATGATTACTCTGATTCTTATACCTGTCGCGCCCGAATGACGACTATTACTCAGAATCAGGCGGCTTAAATGGATGGCTATGGCTCTGTATTAGGAATATTGATCACATCATTTGGTTTCATTAGGCAGCGTATTCGAGTCCAGGTCTGTGAGTGAATGCTGGAGCTGTCAGCTGTTTTCTTTTCGTTCATTACTCCCTCTTCCCGCCCGTCCCTTCCACGCCCCATAAGGGTGACTGGGGTGTGGGAGAATAGTGCTTCGCTACATGAAGAGTCAGGGTGGGAGGCGCCCTGTTCTGCTTTCTGCTGCTGCTTTTGTTCAGTCATTCAAGGTTAGAGGAAACAACGACAAGCAAACGGCAGAAGATACAATCAACATTTGTTCCGTGTGCTACTGTTCACCGCTTCCCGCTTCCTTATAGTAGTTTTTTTTTTCTTTTGAGTTCAGACACGTTCACTTATTTATACTTCTTCATATACTTGGCAGCTCGTGTTTATTTTTTCCGTCGCGCTCTTTTTTTCCTTCAGACATGTAGGCAGCTGACGTGATTCTCCTGACGCGTTCAAATCGTAGTTTAGATTTATGTGACGTGGCGGGAGAGGTGAGAAATGTGAATGGCGTTGTCAACAAAGGGGCGTCGCTCCCCTCCCCTCCTGCAGGAGCAATGGGGGGGGCCGCGGGAACACCCCAGCCCTGCGGCCGGCTGATGGTCTGACGCTTGTCCCTCCACCGCTACCAAAATATTTACTGGGATGGACGCAATTGTTTGCTCTAGGGCGAGGGGGGGAGGGCGAGGCTGCAAGTGCCTTTTGTTTTTTGGCTTCCAATTGACAGTCTTGTTTAAATTTTTTCCCGTGGATTTGTTAAAGAAATATGTCACACGTTTTCATTGCATGTGCTAAAGTATTTTTTGCCACAAATACTTAAGGACATAGTTATGGTGGTGGTGGTGTGTTGTTGACGGCCAGACGGTGGACATCACACGGCGACATCTCTGAAGAGTCCATGTGAGGGGCATGTATCAGCCCCAATCAGCTGTGGTCACGCGAGAAAACAGCCCCTCCGGCATAAATCCTGCCGGGGGAGGAGAGCGTCACGCAAAAAGCTGGGGGCGTGGCAGCCAAAGTAATGGTCATGTGTGCCCGTCCCGAGGTTGACGGATGGACGCCCCTCACACGCCACCGCCTCAAAGCCGCCAACCCACCTGCGAGGTGTCCCTCGGTCCCCTCGAACACACACACACACACACACACACACACACACACACACACACACACACACACACACACACACACACACACACACACACACGCACACACACACGCACACACACACACACACACACACACACACACACACACACACACACACACACACACACACACACACACACAAACACACACATACACACACACACACACACACACACACACACACACACACACACACACACACACACACACACACACACACACACACACTTAGGCACACGCATCTGTCTGCCAAGAATTTCCTCAGAGTATGACACTCCTGACTATAGAAGTATGTGTCATTCCTGTATGATTCATCACAGTATCTCAGTGATGGATTAATGACAACAGAAATATGCACATTATAGCTGTAACATTTTACCAGCTTTCTTTTCCTATTGATATGTGTCATTCATGCAATGAAATGCAATGTCAGATTTCATGTATGCTATGGTGTGATTGTTTGTCAGTCCCAAGTGAGTGATTCCTCAGCAGACATGACACGCTCAGCCAAGTGTGAGTTTCCACGCCACCCTTTTCACTAACCGCAAAAGGAAGTTACATAAGAAACAAGATTTCTCTATATTGTCAACCCTCGTGGTCGTCTTATATTTGTGGGAACGACGGCGAGGTGCACAAAGCCCTTTACCTGCGACAGGGGACTAATGGAGGGTGGTGTGGCCCGCGCCCCTACCAAGCAGAGGCAGGACTCACAAAGGGCGAGGATGCGACGAGGGAGTGGTGGGCGCCAAGTTGGTTCCCTCTGAGTGATGGCAAGCCGGTGAAAAAACTCGATGTGCAACAAGGGAACGGCAGACGAAGCGATCTTCACTTCCCTTCTGGTCGATTGGTAGAGCATCGAGTCGGGCGTCGGCCGTCGGCCGTCGGGGGTCGGGGTTCGAGCGATAGAAGGTACTGCAATAGGGGAGTGCTGGTATCTCTGCCTGAGCGTTTTAAGAGCAGGTCAGCGAAGTCTTAAATGAAGCTTGTGTTGACGGCTCAGAGAACTTGCTACTCCGAATTTATGGTTGGACGTCACAGCGAACCCCGACGAACCACAACACAGCCGTAGTTGGTGAGGTTTAGGGACGCAGGAGTAACACGCACGGGAGGCGGTGGACGAGGCGTGTGCCCAGTGGTGGAGGGTGGCCCACGGCCCCTCCTGAGTGATGCTGACGGGCGGTGGCAACAAAGGCTCGGTGGTGAGAGCTGCCGGAGTAGTGGGTCGTGGGTGTTGGGCGGTCTACTGTAAAGACGCCCGTTGGGAGTCGTCCTCCGGGAATGGCCTGCCCGCGCGTGAGCCATCAGAGGGAAAATTAAGACTCGCTCGTCACTGTAATGGATGGTGGCCAGGCGTGAGGCAAGAACAAATAAAAATCACTGTAACTTACTCGAAGACTGACAAGTACCCGTTTCCTCAGAAGCAGATTACAGAATTATCAGAAATTATCACTCGACGCAGATTGAAAAATGGGGGTCAGTAGCCGGTGCACAAATCAGAATTAAGTCCCTTTTAGCCTCCACCACGTCAGCAGTCCCCTAACTCACCGGCCTGACTTGTCTCGAGCGAATCAGAAAATAAGAGAGCAGAAGACGACGGCGGCCATTGAGGAGCCCCTGAGATAGCGGACAGGAGGCTCCAGCTTAGTGAGTTATGACAGTGGTGCTAAGGTCTCCCTTCCTACACCTCCTCACAAGACGCTCACTTGCCCAAATTTTTCTCTCAGTCTTCAGCCAAATACGAACCAACCCACAAATGTCGCCGATAAATACGTTTTCACGGGCGCAGGAATCCCGAATCTCAGTTGTGGTCCGCGGGTGAAAATAGCCCGAGAGGCGAGGAAAAAGGTTAAGTTTGGCAACACTGTCCAGCATGGTGAGTTATGACGGTCATCAGGACGAAGTCGCGGGGAGGGATGGACACGGCTCAAGACCCAGACAGAGACGAAGGATGCACGACCTCAAGCAGGAAATGGCCAGCGGGAGGCTCAACCTACGACAACAAAGTGGGGGCTGGACTCGGATGGACCTAAAATTGTGTGAAGGTGGAAGGAAGGGGCGGGAGGATATGGAAGGGGTGGCCAGGTTCATAAGCATCTCTTCTCTCCCTTCTGCTTGTGCCATCACCTCGTAGTGTGGCAGGAACAGTAGTTGCGTGGGTGCGTGGGGTGGGTCATGGAGTAGTCTGAGGGAGGGAAAACAGGAAGGTGGGGGGTGGATGAGAGAAGTAACCAAAAGTCGGCGCCTTATCTGAAGTCGACCAACGACTTTTCGAACCGGTTAGGTAAACTATTGCCGTAAGTTATGTCTCAAATAAGTTACTTTGGGTTATTGGTGTAGTGTGAGACAAGTTACTTACACGAGGCAAAGTTAAGCTACAGCATATTTCAGGCCGAGTTCCCACGGGCGAGGGATTCATCGTGAAGTCCTAGATCAGGAAGCCTCTCGCCATTCCTTGTTCAGGGAAAGGAGTGGAGAAGGATCTTTTTCTAGAGTAAAGAGGGACACACTGTATCGACTCATCTCCTACAGCAAGGCATCGCATAACCCTGGCAGAAAATGGAGGAGGAGAAGGAAGAGGAGGAAGAAGAAGAGGAAGTGAAATCGTCACGTAAATGCATTTTCAAAACAACAAGTCCTGATGAACAACATTTCTTTCTTTAATTATCTTAGATTTCTCTTCCGCCCATTTCCGGTGCCCATACCATCACGGCGGGGGTGTAGGCACAGAGAACAGAGAAAGGGGCGGTAGCGGGGGCGAAGGAGCAGAAGAAAGAGGTTCCCTAAGGAGGAGGCGGAGAATGGAGGAAGGGGTGGGTCGGACGGACAACAGCAGAGGCACCTTTGAGTTATAGTGGTGATCAGGAGGAGTCGCGAGGAGAGATGGACAGCGCTGGCAGACCGGACACTGATGGAGGGGTCGTGGGCGGGGATGGATAGCGGTAATCACGCCAAAACCAGAATGCACCAGGTTATATAGTCTTGGAGGAAACGTTGGGGAGCACCACCACCACCACCACCACCACCACCACCACCACCACCACCACCACCACCACCACCTCTTCCACCTCCACCTCCACCAACTCAGAGCCGAGGGGGTGAAAGGAGAAAAACGCGAGACATCTCCAAGGGGGCATTATGAGGAGCAGCGAGGTGGTATGAGGCGCTCCTCTTTAAGACTTTATGTTCATTGTGGCACTCTTCAAGAAAACTCCCGCGAGCATGAGTTACAATGACAACTCTGAGGGTACTTAGTGTAAATGAACCCATAACATTGCACCTCCCAGAAATATGAATGCAACCCAAAACGGTAGGAGTAAAATAGAAGAGAGAGAGAGAGAGAGAGAGAGAGAGAGAGAGAGAGAGAGAGAGAGAGAGAGAGAGAGAGAGAGAGAGAGAGAGAGAGAGAGAGAGAGAGAGAGAGAGAGAGAATATTAGCCTAGGTTCGCCAATGGAAAATAGTGAAAGTGTGACCACCACGATACCCCAGCGTGATATAACAAAGACCACTGCCTGATCCTATCCTTTCCCGGGCGGAGTAGCAAGACTAAAGACTGACGTGGACCGGTTGTTGGTGCAGCATTAACCCTTGGCGACACACACACACATCCAAGCGACACCACACCGACCACCACTGCCCTGTTAACCACCTCATTACCTACCATTGAGCCAACTCGCCACATTTTATCTCCTCCGACCCCGCGCCAGATATATGGAGATGGATTAAAGCGAGTAGATTGAAATTCCGGAGGTGAGAACAGATGTGCCTCCACGCCGGCGAGGCCCCGCGGGAGCTATTTGGGGGAAGCACAGTTGTAGCGAGCAAACGGCCACCAAGGAAACAAGGCCATTGAGAGCCTAGTCCAGGAAGCTACTGATGCTCCCTTAGGGGGGGTGGAAGGATCGAGGAGGAGGAGGAAGACGTGAAGGAGGGCGAGAAAGAGGAGTAAGAATAAGAGTAGAAGAGATAGAGAGAGAGAGAGAGAGAGAGAGAGAGAGAGAGAGAGAGAGAGAGAGAGAGAGAGAGAGAGAGAGAGAGAGAGAGAGAGAGAGAGAGAGAGAGAGAGAGCGAATACGGGGAGGAAGATGAGGAGAAGGAAGAGTTGAAAGAGGAAGGAAGGCAAGAGTCTAGTCGTAAGTGCCGTGTTATGTGCCAAAAATTTTAACACTTTATTTTTTGTTCTTTTTTAACACGGTGCGAAGCGAACTAAATGGCCTTAAGTTAACAAAGCCTTTTTTCCAACCTGCAGAGTTTCCTTGAATGTTTATACTGTAGTGGAGTCGCCTCGGAAGGGGGAGTAGATGGAGAAGGAGGAGGAGGAGGAGGAGGAGGAGGAGGAGGAGGAGGAGGAGGAGTAGCGTCATATGTGCATGGGGGCGTATAGAGAAGCATCAGGGAGGTGGGGTGTGGTGGGATGTGGTGGGGTGTGGTGTAGTGTGCACTGGTGTCAGGGAGGGGAGGGTAGAAGGCTTGCCCCTCACACATCCTCCCCTCCTTTACCCCAACTCTACCCCCTCCATCCTCCTCCCCTCGTCCCAGCCTCACCAGGTCTCGGCTGCTGCGCTGGTCGGCTGATAAACACAGGAACACGACGTTATTTGGATGCATATGAAGGTGTGTTTCTCAAAGCCGCGACTTTAATGGCCCTTGTATATACTCGGCGTACCTGCAGCGGGCGGCGAGGAGTGGGATAAATGGATGCCAAAGGGAAATAAGATAGAGGAAAGGCGAGAAAATAATACATAGTCAGGGAGA
This sequence comes from Cancer borealis, assembly GCA_036785275.1. Taxonomy (NCBI): domain Eukaryota; kingdom Metazoa; phylum Arthropoda; class Malacostraca; order Decapoda; family Cancridae; genus Cancer; species Cancer borealis. Next base: position 79,009 of record JAXIVD010000250.1, on the reverse strand, counting down.
TTATTGTGTATAAAAAAATGACACTGAACTTGCAGAAGAAGAAGAGGAAGAAAGTGGAAGATAGAGAGAGTGAGAAAGAGAGCAAGAGAGAGTAACAGAAAATAGTGTTAATGTAAGGAAATTAGATAATGAAGTTGGTGATGATAATGACGAAATAACATCATCATCATCATCATCATCATCATCATCATCATCATCATTATCGTCATTATCATAAACGGAAACTAGAAAACAATAGCCATGATAATAATAGTAGTAATAATGATAATAATAATAATAATAATAATAATAATAATAATAATAATAATAATAATGCAACAACAACAGCAACACCAACAACAACATCAACATTAACAACAAACAAAGCAACAACAACAACAACAACAATAACCATAAAAAAACATAAATACCCCCAAAAAAATACATAGAGGCGGTAACACACACACACACACACACACACACACACACACACACACACACACACACACACACACACACAGACTGAGAGTAAAGATAATATCACCCGGGAAGGAGAGAGAGAGAGAGAGAGAGAGAGAGAGAGAGAGAGAGAGAGAGAGAGAGAGAGAGAGAGAGAGAGAGAGAGAGAGAGAGAGTGCACAGCAAGAGAGCGTGACTGATGTGAGGAGAGAGACGCTGCTGCTGGAGGGAGGGAGCGCTGAAGGGAGGAGGGAGTGAGAGTTGTGATGGTAATAAACATGGCTCATAAAGACTTCCAAAGAGAGAGAGAGAGAGAGAGAGAGAGAGAGAGAGAGAGAGAGAGAGAGAGAGAGAGAGAGAGAGAGAGAGAGAGAGAGAGTCAGTCAGGGAGCGGCTGGAAAGTGCGTAGAAGACAGACATGTAGAAAGAAAAATAGAGAGAATGAGGGAGAGATAGAGAGGGAGAGGGAGGGAAGGAGGGAGGGTGTGATGTCTGGATGATCGAGGCGAGGGAAAGAAGGTGATAATAGGGGAGGGGGTAAAAAAAAGTGGTGGCGGTAAAGGAGTGTGAAGGGGAGACAGAGAGAAAGAGAGAAAAAGAGAGAGAAAAAGAGAGATAGAGAGAGAGAGAATGTAGTTGCAAACGGTACCACAGTCAAGGTATCCACACACCATGAAATGTTAGTGACCATGTATGTAAACAGATTCAAAACCATGATGAAGTGGCGTGCAGACTGAGACAGAGAGGAGGGAAGAAGAGAAGAAGGAAGCGGAGGAGGAGGAGGAGGAGGAGGAGGAGGAGGAGGAGGAGGAGCAAGATGAGGCGGAGGAGTAGTAGTAGAAGCAAAATAAGAAGTGGTAGAAGAAAAAAAAGGAAGAATGAGAAGTGTAGGAGTAGGTGGAAGGAGAGAGAAAGAAGGAGGAGGAAGAGGAGGAGGAGGAGGAGTAGGATGAGGATGAAGAGGAGGAGGAGGAGGAGGAGGAGGAGGGAGCAGGAGTTGTGGTGGTAATAAAGATGGCCCATAAAGACTGACAGAGACGAGTCGTGGCCGTTACTCGAGGAACCCCGCATTGGCACACTCATATGTAATCATTACACCTGATGACACTCTGTCCCTCCTCGGGCTCCTCTGTCTTCCCTCGCCTCGCCTGCAAGATTCCCCCGTTTTGTTGTCTCACCATTTCTTCCCCGCAGTGGCCCCAGGTTGCCCGCCCTCGACAGCTGAGGGTAATTAGCCAGATCATCTCCGGGGAAAGCTCAATCTCCCCCAGAAGTCGAATAATTAAGGTTACCAGCTGAAGTGGGTGGGTGCGACGTTCTCCCAGGCTCAGCGGTGACCTTTGTCTAGAGGGGACTGAGTGCATAGATAACTCGCTTCCTTGTTGCATTAAACAACGAGGTGCTTGTCACTCCGTGCGTGTGAGCCCAGACTGCCGCTCTTCCCTTGGTTTTTAGTTATTCTATTTGACGGAGCGGCTAATCCTCCAGACAAGTTACAACTCACAGCTGAGGAGCGCGGCCCCACGGCTCCAAGGGAAGCTAACCAAGTCTCACTACACCAGTCCATTAGCAGCTCCTACACCCTCCACTGGTGTACTACAGAATGATGTACACGGGCGAGGGTGTAGAACGGTGGATGTAGTGACAGGGGAAGCCGCCCTTGGTGACGCGGGTGACAGACGACCCTCCAGCCTGCTTACAAACAAGTCTCTCTGATATGGACCCCGCAAGCTCCCTAATGAGGTGGCCGCCATGTAGGGGTGACCAGCGGGGCGGTGGGCAGGGTTAGCAGGGCTCTGCAATCAGCGTCTCACCTGAGGCTCTCGCACTTGTCGAAGGCGCAGCCGCATAGTCTGGCTGGGGCGTGAGGTTCATGGTTATTATGGCCGCGGTGCGGGGTAGACCAGGCCTCGTCACCTGGCTTGGTGCTAGACATTGTAACACTTTAAACTTGCTTATTCCCTCTGTATCTGTGAGTTCAAATTATATTTACCTCGTAACTGTTAACATTAAGGTCTATATAATTATAGTATGACTTTCATTGGTGAGAAAACACCTTCATTGTCATTGTTTATATAAGATTCTCTCACAGTATTATTATTCTGTAGCTTCTTGAAAACAGATGTCTGTCATTACCTTTACAGGGTTGTTTCCTGTTATCCATAGAAGATAATTGTGGCATCATTATAGATCGTGCCGCACCTTGCCGCCTGGCAGGTGGACACCAGATCCTCACTGCAGTGTGTACTAATGGTTCAGCTAATTATAAAACTCTGAAGCTCCTCTCTCGGCAGCTTCCCAGCGGGGAGGTCGTGTGCTCCCCTCCGCTACTCCTTAACTCGGAAAGGCGCCGCCTCCACTTGACGGGAATCATGACTATCTCGACGTTTGCTCTTCAAAAACTCCCCGAGACTAACCTGCATCTGTACACTGCCGTGTCTCTCGATAATATCACTGTTGACGTAGCGAACGTAAATAAAGAACGCTACTGCAATCTTGATATGTGTGCTGACTTCCAAGTTGCGCGTTACATATGCTTGAAGGGGATGACGCGACGCTCCATAATGCAACATTTTTGCTGCCTGATAATAAAGATGCGAAGATTGTATGTACATGAGCGATATGTTTTACGAGCAGCCAAGATTGTGATGCATGAGGCGCTGTGTGAGGAGAAGAAGTATGAGGGACAAGTCCTTAGGTGTTCACTGACGCAGGAAGGGCGGCCGAGTATCAACACCCGAGTAGCAACACTGTGGTACTACTACTTCAAGGAGAAACACTTGAAGAAGCAGCGTAACGCGTTGAGTGGGGTCCGTGACAACACTCGACACAGAACACACTGGTAGAACGGCTTTGACAGAACACACACTCGTAAGCAGCAACAACACATGGAGGAGCGACTGTAAACACTCCACAGACAACACATATGAGGTGCAACACATTGGTAGGAGAAACACAGGAACATAAACATTAAGGAAGAAAAGGATCACTGTAACAGGAGCGCAAGCATCACTCAAATAACAAAACGAGAAGGAAAATAAGGAGGAGGAGGAGGAGGAGGAGGAAGAAAGACGAGTAGGACGGGCAGGAGCAGGAGCAGGAGGAGAAGCCTTGAGGAGGAGAGGGGCGCGGGCAATAGAGTGGTGCAACATGATGAAGAGAGCCCCCTTAAGCCGGGCCCACTGAGACCTGATGATTGACAGGGTTGTCTGTGGCCCGCTGCTCCTACCAGACGGTGCGTTTACTCCCCACTGCCGCCTCCTGCTGCTACACCTCCCCTTCTTCCCCCTCCCGCCTCCTTCTGCTTCACTTCCCCTCCTTCCCCCTCCCTACTCTTTTCCTTCTCTTGCTCTTACTCCATCTACCAGTCCCCCTTATCCTACTCCTCCACCTCATATTCGTCTTTTTTTTTCTTTTTTTGCTCGCTCTCATGTGGTTCTTGTTATCTTTCATCAAAGTAATGTTCTTTTTTTTCTGCTCTCTCTCTATCTCTTATGAATGTGTACTTGAGTTCTCTTCATGCCGCAACAACAACAGCATTATCAACAACAACAACAACAACAACAACAACAACAACAACAACAACAACAACAACAAAAACAACAACTACTACTTCTACTACAACTGCTACTTGAATTTCAATACAAATTCATTATGATAACATTACAACAGCAAATGCAGCATAAAAAAACAATAACAACAGTTACATCAACAACAACAACTAGTATGATTGTTTTGTACTGTCAATACCATTACTACAAAATCTACTACTTTTGTTACTACTATTACTACTATTTCTGATATTATTAATGCAATAGTACTACTACTACTACTACTACTACTACTACTACTACTACTACTACTACTACTATTACTACTACTACTATTGATGGTGATGATATTGATGTTACTTCTAGGACAGCTGCTACTGTATCGCTGCTGCAGTTGCTTCTGCTGTTGTCATTACCATTACAAGTCAAACTTACTTCCTTTGTATATCCTTTCCTTTCTTATCTTTTTCTTCTCTCGTAGGTGAAAATGACTTCTTCAGACATGTTTATAAATACTTACTAATTTATCTTTATTTAGCCTCGTCTTACACCCTCTTCTTTCATTCCCTCGGAGGAGACAATGGCAGAGTAAATCTTGAGGTACAAAAGGTGGAGTGCAGCGGGTGGGAAGTGGCTGAAACTGTGAGGAGTTATGAGGAAAAAGGCGGAGTGGGGAGTGGGCGGGCAAGAAGACTGGGCTTGGCTGAGGCGTCATCTTTGCCCACGGAACTCATCAGATCCTTGTCCATCCCATCTTAAATAAGTCATAAAACAGTCGAGCCACGTCTGCGGGGCTGATAGCGGGAGGCCACTGCGGGCCCAGAGAGCGTCAATCCCTGCAAGTTTGTGGGCGGCGTCGCTCTTACCGCCGCCAGGAGGTGGGCCCGACGCGAGGGGGAACTCCTACAAAGGGATCTCCACTAGAAGTCTCAATAAATCTTTTTTGTTTCTTTGTATGTAGGGTTGTGTTTTCTGTGTCAGGTTTCGAGGCATCAGAAAAATTTCGTTTACATTCGTTTTCGTTCTGATTACTAAGAGAGATTGTGATGGAGGCAACAGCAGCAGCAGCGGCAGCCTGAGCGTGTAGTGAGAGTGTGTTGCTGGCCAGACAGACTCGTTAATGTGCGCAAAGATGCACCGACTGCCAAACAAACAAGCTATTATACAAAATGAAGAAATTTATTGTGAATAATTCATGTGATTTGATTTGCCAATCTCACATACATTCATAAAAAGAAATGTCTTTTATGTTTTGAAGCTTTATTTATACTAACGTACACACTTACTTTAACATACGTGTACACACGTCTGTGTGTACTCCGAAATTAACTTGTACGTGTTAAAGTTTGCCGAGTCATGCACGCTGGCTGACTGACCTCCTGTCACTAAGTTGAGACTCACAACATTATGACCGTTGGTGGCGTGTCAAGGGAAGAGCCTCGCCGTGGGGGCCCGGCGGGAGGGAGGGGAGCACCAGAGCCGCCCAAAGGACCACCCTTGGCCAGCCTCGTCTTTGCTTGGCCCGTTTCATGCAGCGACAGTCTTGAGGGGAATCGGAGGACGTGCGGTGCAAAGATCACCTTTACCCTGACACGTTTAAGGAGACGGGAACAAGAGGGAACCTGCGCCGGGGATTGATGAAAATGCGGAAGGCAATCAGTGACAGGTGTAACTGCTAACAATGCGAAGCGTAAAACCTCTTCACCTGAGGCTCACAATCGGCGGATGTTCGCACTCAGAACACTAATTAGGAGCCAGTGAACAAGTGGTGTCGGTGGGCATTCTCTGCACGCTACATTACAGCTCTCTGAATAATTTTTGCCTTACAATTGACAAGATAAAGTAAGCTTGGCGCGGGGAGGAGATTGATGGCTTGGTGGTGAACTACTGCCGACCCGAGCAAAAACAAGGAGGAGGAGGAGGAGGAGAAGGAGAGGGGAGAGGCTGCTGGTGGCTGGCTGGGTGAGAGGGAGGAAGACGAGGAGGTGAGGAAGGGGAAGAAGGCTGAGACGGTGGCGGAGGAGGAGGGAAGGAGGAGAAGCAGTGGTAATTGGTTGTTGGGAAGACCGAGTATTTGTTTATTATGGCCATTAAAGTTTATATTTGGCGTCTGGTGCAGTATGTAGCGGCTGACTTGACCTGCCGCTCCCTGGAGACGAATGAGGAGGCGGTAGGATGAAGGTTATTGAACTTACTGTTTGAGGGGAAGGAAGAACAGGGAGCAAATGAGGAGAAGGAGGTGGAGGTGGAGGAGGAGGTGGAGGAGGAGGAGGAGGAGGCTGAGGCTGTGAGGGAGGGGGAATAACAGGGAATAATTGGTTACTGGGATGAGGATAAGGATTCCTTTATAGTCGTTATTAATCGTGATATATTGAGGAAGCTTATTGCCAAACCTGTGGGGAGTTGTGGCCAGATTGTCGGAGCTGGAGGTGGCTATTACGGCAGGCGACGGCGGGGAGAGTGGGAGAAAGGGAAGAGAGAGGGGAGAAACGTGACTGACGGGTGATGGACTGGAATGAGGGGAAGGCGAGCAACTGGAAACCAAAGGAGAGGGGGTGTGAGGGTCGGCTGTATGTGTATGTGTGTATCTATGTGTGTGTGTGTGTGTGTGTGTGTGTGTGTGTGTGTGTGTGTGTGTGTGTGTGTGTGTGTGTGTGTGTGTATATATATAACCTTCCCACCCTTAGTTCACCTGTAGCTGTGGTTTCCTCTCCCCCCACTTGTATTAAAGGTGTGTATGGGTGAGTTATGATTGCCTGTAATGATCGGTCCATTTGTGAGCCCGGGGTGGTGTGTAGCGTGGCCGGTAATTTTTTTCATGGCTGATATTGTTCATTACCGTCAGCCTGATGGTGCGGCGTGCATGCTAACGTTGGAATGACCGACAGAGGAGGAGGAGGAGGAGGAGGAGGAGAAGGAAGGGAAGGAGAAGTATTAGTATCAGTATTTGTAGTCAAAGAAGAAGAAAGCAGTAGCAAGAAATGGAGGAAGAGATAAAGATGACGTTAGCTCTACGTTCTTAAAGTGATTGGTGACGCACACGAGCGCATGCGTCAAGCCTCTTTGCCTGTGAATACGAAGGGGAGGGAGGGTGAGGGAAGTGCCATGACCAAACAGATCACATCATTATCAACCTGGATGCACCCGAGTGTCTGAACCTTTACACTAATAGTTTGCGGAGATGAAAGTACATATAAGAAGGTGTGGGTTGTGGCCTGAGCAGCACGCGAGGCCAGAGATCGTGGTGGTTATTAATTACAAAGCCGCTCGTTAGCTTCTGAAGGCGCCTGCATGAAGTGTAATAATATGATCAATTGAGGCACTTCTTACTCCGTCATCTGCTGGTGCCGTGACGTGGGTGATGGATGGCGTAATCTATCCCGTTTTATCGTGTGATTGGCTGTGAGATACGGTCAAGTGACATTTGGACGTCCTCCTTGTCAACCCAAGGAGGGCCAGGGTCGAAGCCACAGAGTTTTGAGGAATGAGTCTCTTTGTGTGGCTGTCTCTCGTCCTTGAGTTGAGAGGGAACGCTTAACACAGCCACCTGCTCTTGAAACGTTAGTTGAAATAACCTCCCGACACACTGCAGGTGTCTCGCGTTGGCGGCGACGAAGATGAATCGAACGTGATTGAGAGGATCCATTGGCGGTCCGACGGAACACACAGTTACGTGATGCTGAAAATCAAATCACCGAGCAATTAGATGAGTAAAAACAATCTGAGAATAATGGTCGCTCTATCAGCAGTGATCTTGCCAGGCGCGGCACGTCCCTAGCACGGCTGGCCGGCGAGCCTCCCAAAAGGTCTCGGAACTCAATCAGTCGCTACCGCTGCCTCCCTATATGGCGCACTACCCTCCACCTCTACCGCTCCTGCGAGGCTCAACCGCTGCGCAAAAAAGAAATCAACACTGCTGGGTCGTGGCCGTCACTCTAACATCAATTTCACCGCAGGCTCTGTGGAGTCATACGAATTGGGGATTGATGGCTCGACGTATGATGATTGATGGGGGAAAGGTTTCAGCGGCTGGGAAGATGGCCGGTTCAGATAACTCTCTTTTCATCACCCGCCAAACGAGTGAATGTGTTGCATATTGAGGCTTTTCTTAGTCATCCGCAGCTTTGTCGTCATAGTGCACAGAATTAATGGCTCTCAGAAGGGAGGACTATTATTTTTTGTTTGACAGAGTAGAAAATGTTACTGTACGAGGAACAAGAAAATACGAAGCATTGAAAAAAAAAAAGTGTGAAAAGTGAGTGAGTGCGCGTCCCGCCGCCAGATGTCCTCTTTTGTCGCCGCCCAGCCGCCATGACGACTGCTCTGTTTTTATTCTTAATATCCCATGATGAAGGCTGTCCAACTTTTTCGGCAGACAGTTTAGGACGTCACTTCGCGCGCTTTTAATGTGAACATCATTGTCACTTGCAGCGCCGCCCGGCAGACCAGCTCTCGTAATGGCCTTGGGCGCTTTATACGAAAAGTATTTACAACTCTGGATATATTTATGTAATGTCTGAGCCAGTTTGATGCTGTGCTGCTGGAAACTTTCAGCCTCATGTGTCTCTTGAATGAGATTTTAACGCCACTATTATTCTCTTTAAATGCCCTAATTAGGAATAAATTCTTTAATATACGATAAACCAACTCAAGGACTAGATTTACATTACGGAAGAAAAATAATTATATATATATTGATGTAACTTAGAGAAAAGCAATTCCGAGAAAAGTGTGAATCACGCGCCAGTACCCATCATCATCATCATCATCATCATCATCATCATCATCATCATCATCATCATCATCATCATCATCATCATCATCATCATCATCATCATCATCATCATCATCATCAGCGGCAGTACCAGCAAAAGAAGCAACCACATCGCCGCCTCCTCCTCCCCTTTCCCTCCCCACAAGGTTCGCCACTCTGAGGGAGGCGTTGGGGCAGGGAGGGGAGCAGGCGGGGTGCACTGAAGCCCCACACACCCGCCGTTTCGCCTTCAGGGCCAGAAAAATAGCTTGTTCTTCTTTATTCCTTCCTTCGTCATATTTTTGTGTGTGGTGCTACTTGCGTTCCCTCTCGACATCGTGATTTCGCATAGTATTTCGTCCTTCAGCGCCATCACCCTTTCCTTGCGTCGTCTCTCTCCTCTTCATGTCTTGAGCTTTGTCCTATATATTCTCTCTCTCTCTCTCTCTCTCTCTCTCTCTCTCTCTCTCTCTCTCTCTCTCTCTCTCTCTCTCTCTCTCTCTCTCTCTCTCTCTCTCTCTCTCTTTTCTTCCTTCACTCGTGTAATGTGGGTTGATAGTGTAGGGTATCACACTCGATAATCTACCTTCCCTCTCCATCCCTCCACTCCACCGTTTCTGCCTTGCGCCTCCACACACAGACAGACACCCAGGTAGGCTCCGTATAGTTTGGCGGCTCCACTAAGCGCTAAGGAGGAGGAGGAGGAGGGGCTCGAGGGGTGCAGGGGAAGGACGGCAATGAGAGGTGGTGGCGGGGTGATGGGACAAAAGTGATGGGTAGAGGATAGTCCATATAAGAGGGAATGGGTTTGAGATGGGATTCCACCTTAATTCCGATACATGAGTCAACTGAATGCAAGGATCGTGGAATGAAGTGAGTGTTGCAGTTGTGCTCGACAGATTGGAGAGAGTTTGAACGAAAGGGGGAATTAAGAGGACTTCCACGAGAAAAGAAAGAGGAAGAGGAGGAGGAGGAGAAGGAGGAGGAGGAGTAGGAATAAAAGATAATAGAAAGCCAACGAAGAGGAATGGATGTGAAAGGAAAGGCGGTGGGGGATGGAAGGGTGTGGGGGAGATATTGAAGGAAGTCCAGCCGATGTATTGACGACGATACAATAAAATACATGGACGTTAGCCTGTGGAGAGGTGACCTTGCTTGGTTGTCGGCTTGCCCGTTCACACTTGGCTTGAAGAGGCCGTCCGTGTGACAGCCGGCCCGTCGCTCCCACCCTCCCTCCTCCCTTGAAATAAAAACTCTTCTCCCGGTCACCTTCGTCCCTTCTCCCATTTTCCGTTTTTCCCGATCACGTTACGGCAGCGAAGGGAGTGGAAGGAGGAAATGCTCTACAAGGAATACATGTGCCAGGTCCTCGCGTGAAGTCGTTGGAGAATAAGCGATGTGTTGAGGTGGACGTGTGAAGCATTGAAGTTCGTCCCTCAAAAGCTCACTCACCCCCCGCCGCTGCCGCACTCAGCGAAACATTCTGAAACCCATTTTGGAACGCTTGAATAGTGGTCATTACAGGTTCTAATCCGCTAATCACTATCTAATATCAACACAAGCCACATGTAAAGGAATTCGGTCCCCTTTTCAGGCTTCTTTTCGTCGACGGTGGACGGTGTGGCTAATTTCACTGATTCATTTGAACCATGCGCGCCTCCTCCCTCCCGGCGGGCGTGTGGCGGAGTGGGATGCCTCTCCTCATAACACAGTCCGCCGGCTTTGTGTTCGAGGCTTGAGGGACTAAGCACAAGACACGAGTGAAGTTCATCCCTCGGCAAGACACAGGACAGCCGACCCTTAATTGTTGCTGCTCTCCTGTCCGGTATTGACTATGGGCGGTATTATCGTGGGCGGCGGGGTGTGTGGCCACGTCACCCTTTCGTCCCGCCCCTCCACGCCCGCCCACACACTTTGACGACGACGCCACGACACTACGAACCTCACCTCTCCCGGACGGATTTGTAATAATAGTGATGCTGAAAGGGACGCGCGTTGTCTTCTTTCTTTTTTCACCACACGACTCATTTCATTTGCTCTTCCATTAGCCAGTGGTGCCTTTTGTGCTCGGGATTGTCTGGCTTAGTTAGACGTTTTTATCAAGCCGACGTATGACCGCGTGAGGACGCATTAGACGACCAGCAGCACACAGACGCTGTTTGCCAGTAATGGTGAAAGGGGTGGAGGAGGGCAGGCGGTCTTTCTTCGTCTTGCCGTATATGTGCGGGACGACTGCCTCAGGTCGGCTTCGCTGGTGCTTATGTTCCTTACCTGTGCCCGCTAATAATCGATGACATTTGCTTTTGCTGCCTTTGTATCAATGCGGAATATCGAGAAAAAAAGGCAGGTGTGTGACTAGTAAGGAAAGTAAGTCCCAGCCTCCATCTCGTGTTGGTGTGGTATCCCTGCAGGGCTTAGAGCGACGGGCAGACGCGGGCGTGACGGGGTGACGGTCTGGGAGGGGCGAGGATTACCGGGGCACCATAATGGGGCTGACGGGAGAATCAGCCATTAAAAGCCTTTCAGCACTTGGGTGTTACGAGACTCGAAGCCAGAGGTGCCAGTGTCCACACGACGCCTCAACATTCCTTTCGCCTTTCTTTTTTATAACGTTTTGTCGTCTTGTGAGTCTGAAATTAGGTTCCACTTGGCGATTGTTACACGATGTCAAAGGTAAAAATCATTAGCAACACGAGGGATGACTTGGCATTGAATCTACGCTGAGGAATGGAGAGTCCCGGGTGAAGAATGAGAGGTTGACAACACTGATAGTCCCACTGTCAGAGAGAGAGAGAGAGAGAGAGAGAGAGAGAGAGAGAGAGAGAGAGAGAGAGAGAGAGAAAGAGAAAGAGAGAGAGAGAGACTGAGATGCAGGGGAGAAAGAAGGGTATAGTGCCCTTGTCTAGCTCTCGTGATCCCTTTATAGTGGACGGGCTCAGGTGAAGGACAGGGGACGCCTCGCAGGGCTGCTTCAGGACACTTTGATGGCTTCCAGAAGTTGGTGGTTCCCTCTTGACTAACGCTAATGAGAGAAAAGAACGAAAGCTGAACATCGACTTTATAATTTTACCTTAGATTTCATCCTTGTGTTATACTCCCTCTTCCTCCTCCTCCTCCTCCTCCTCCTCCTCCTCCTCCTCCTCCTCCTCCTCCTCCTCCTCCCCATTACCCTTCCTTCTCCTTCATCTCCTCACCCTTCACTTCCATCTTGTCCTCATGCGAACAAACTTTAGGGTGTCCTCAAAAAATGGAGTGGTCCCGCCCCTCAGACCTTACCGCCGCCCCGACCGTCCTGTAACTTAATGCCTTCTGCCTTATCTCTTGAAGAAAGGCTTTGATCCCACCTTATGTTGGGCCCGACGTTGCCCGCTGGTGTGGTCGGGTCCCTAGAAATGCCAGTTTTACTCACTTCGAATAATGACAAATGTGCTTGAATATGCTCGTTGGGATGTTGTTAGGTCAGGTTAGCTTTGGATGTCTGGGAAATGATAAGGGATCGACGCCTTGTCCGTTACTCTCATCGAGGTGGAGAGCGACATATTGTGAGTGAAAGGATCGACTCCGCCTCTCAGGGGGAT
>JAXIVD010000250.1:59189-61689 GCA_036785275.1 Cancer borealis | reverse complement strand
TTATCAGTCAGGCTCACCATTCGCTTGTCCTGTTCACCATTTTCATTCATTCATCCCTTGCAATGTTTGTCTTTCCCCTTCACTCCCCTCACGTCAGCCCTTCTTCACCCCTACACATACACACACACACACACCCTTCCACAGACATCCTCAACAGCCTTGCCACGCCTCACCACGCCCGCCTCCCTTAGCTTCACATCGGGTCCACTTCCCACGCCTAGCGCATCACAGACACCAACATGCGCTCAGAGCAAGTGACATTTGATGGTGCCCTTGGAAGAGGCTGGGAGGCAAACGCCCATCATCCCCATCTCCTCTTTCTCATTTTCCTCTTCTTCCTCCTTACCCTCCTCCCTCTGCATCACTACCACCACCACCACCACTACTTCCTGCCCCGCATCCTCCTCCTCTCCTCACTGCTTCGTCACCGCCGTCCTGTCGCTCCACGTCCCTTCATACGATGCCCTCTACCTTGTGTCTCTCTGCCTCGTCCTTGACTCCCGCCACTCCGTAATGACTCAACAACTCCCATGTCTCCTCAGTGCCAATAATCACAAATTGTATGTTTTATCTATATATAAAGTTTTCCTCCCGTCGTAGTATTGGTGGGTCAGTTCAATGGGTAATGAGTGATGAGGTGGCCGTTGAGTCAGCTTAGCGCGTGGGTGTGGGTGTGGTATAGGTGTGGGTGTGGATGTGGGTGTGGGTGTGGGTGTGGGTGTGGGTGTGGGTGTGGGTGTGGGTGTGGGTGTAGGCATTTGCGACAGATGGTAATTTCTATAAAGGTAAAAAAAAATCGTTGATATAGTAATTCAAATGTGTATTCATATATGTTGTTATAGATTGATAGAAAAAATATTGATAGATAGATATATTAAAAAGATAGCTTGATAGACAGGTAGATATATCGGTCCAATAACCTCACATTATTTAATGATTTATACCAATGCACTTTTCGGTTTCCCCCCGTCATGGCGGTGACCCGCTGTGCCGCCGTGTCAAGCTGCAGCCAATAACATGAACTGTCTGTTTAGTGTCATATGCTATTGGCATGTTTGTTTATTCACTCATTATAGATATATTTTTCTTGTTAGAAGTCATCGTCCTACGTGTGTTGTAGCTTTTAAATGAACTTTTTGTGTGTGTGCGCGTACGTCTGTCCGTTCAGATCAAGCAAAAAACTGGTGACAAATGATTTATGCAAAGTAATGTTGTTGCAAGGCTGTGCTAGTCAATTAAAAGCATGAAAAAAGGCGAGTGAAAGCGTAGCCACCATGCCCTCTGAGCCTCCTTCGTCGCCTTACTCCAAAGACGTTCCTGCCTCGCAAAAGCTGGAGGTGTGGCGACCAAAATGTGTGCGTGGCTGTCTGGTGTTGACTTACGTAAGGTCACCCGGGGATCCAGCGCGTGTCGTCCCCGGAATGATGGATTGAAAGTGGACAACGATGGATGTAGCCACCGAGTTCCTTGTCTGGCCAGGACTTGGGTGGTGCTACCTGTGACTTTTCTTAATGTTGACCATCCAACCTTTTTTCTATGATTGCCTAGAGATTTTATTTTGCTGAGGGCGAGTAAATAACAGGATGTGCATTAGCTGGCGGGAGGTTAAGCAGCATTGGTGAACGTTAATGGTGTGTCGAGGCCGAGGCCGACGAAGGATGTCCGTCAGCGTAGGATGGATCGCTCTCTCGTGTCATCGGTGAAAATCTAATGATGATGAAACGCCGCCTGCATCCTAGTGAAACGCTCAAGGGGAAGAAAACAGTCTACTAGTTATTTTTGGTGTGTGTGTCGAGGCCGTCACGTCTCATGGGCAGAGAGGCTCGTCATGACAGCAGGGACAGAGGAAGGGAAGGGCCACCATAAGGGATGCTACGGAGGGAGGGAGGGATTATGGCCCAGGTGTGTTTGGATCCTTAACAGAAGAGTGTGTAGTGTTAGTTATATACTGGCTGTTGTCTTTTTATCATTGAGTGGTTACTTTTATTTACAGAAAGATATATTCGCTTCCCTTGAACCGTCTGTCGTATGGTACCGAGAAGGGTTGCATTTTCATAGCTTGCTGAGCTGGGAAAGAATATACAGGCATTGAATTGTGCTGAGGAGGCGTGCGAGGGCGTGTAGAGAGAGCACCCTATAAGTAAACAAACAAGCGAGAGCTCGTGTATCAGATGAATGAGTCGGGTCTTGACAGTGCTATGTGGCCAGCAGGCATCAGGAGCGGCCTATTGTCCGCCTCTATGTGACAGATCGTCGAAGCGGTCCCGAGTAAACAGCGGCATGCCACGATCAATTTCATTAGGGAATGCCCTTGAGGTACCTGGTGGGGTTGAGAGTTGGTTGGGGGGACTTCCCACCCTCGCTGGCGTGATGTATGACCGCCGTGTAGTAGTGTGCGTTGACCGTCCGTCCTCTACCGCCACTAGCACCTCCCCGGAACTACATTATTATGCGTCCACCACTCAATAAGATCACCGCTGTACCAACACTCCCACTCACT
>JAXIVD010000250.1:41689-54189 GCA_036785275.1 Cancer borealis | reverse complement strand
TTTTATATATATATATATGTTTTGTGATAATTTTATTGTTTGTGCTGGTGAACTAAGTGTGTGTGTGTGTGTGTGTGTGTGTGTGTGTGTGTGTGTGTGTGTGTGTGTGTGTGCGTGTGTGTGTGTGTGTGTGCGTGTGTCGGTGTTAATGTCAGCGAGGCCAGAAAAAGAAAGGAGGAAAGACCTAGGCTTGTTGTCGGTCTTTAGATTCGCTGATTATTTAAGCATTTTATATGAAAGACGCGGCGGAGTGTCTTGTCCTTCAAAGATTAATATGGACACACACAAAAAAAAGAGCAGGACAGCGGCGGCACCATAAAGGCTGACCGTCCTCGCCTCACCGCCTCGCGTGGGTCCCGCAGCACCCAGCACCCCGCCGTCTGCAGCACCGCCGCCGCCGCCCCGCTCATCGCTCATTAGAACTCACCTGTCGGGCTTGGTTAGTTTATGATCACGAGGTGCGACGCCGGTACAGGCTCGCCGCGCCGCTCTGGTATGCTTCCTCCATTACCTCCTCCTCCCCACGACGCCTCGCCGCTAGCATCTTAAAGACCCTTGACACCCACCACATCAAAACGACCGCCAGTAAGGAACAGAGCCACGTTGAGCCTGCCGTCACAAGAGCGATTTTGCAAGTAGTTCTTCGCAGGATTATGAGCCGTAGTGGATCCTTGCGTGAAGCGTTATCTTGGAGGAGGGAGAATGGATCGTGTCAGTGTCTGTGGTCGTCCCTCGGCGTGACCAGTCTTATCACCCGGGCTTCATATACCTGTCACTGGTGGCACCGACGCTTCTCTGTACCTCACCGACCTCCTCGCGGGGACTGACCTGCTGAGGAGGCTGAGGTGCCGTGGGTGGAAGTGAACCTATGGAGTTATTCAGATTATTTAGATGTTTTACTTTGTTTATGGTTGCCTTTATCTGTGGCTGACTCATAGAGAAGGTTGAGGGAGCGGATGGTGGGTGAGGGTGTGTGGCGACGCCCTGCACACTCGTTTCACTGATTCTTGCATGGAAGGTCGAGAGTAGAGAGTCCTCAGACGTAAGCCACAACATCAAACAATACATTTATCTCTGACATATCAAAGAATTCAACTATTGTGAAATTTAATGTTCCGCCAACATGGTAAGTTTTATCAGCCAGCACTCAGGAAACTTTATAATTCTTTACATTAGTGTGGATGGAGGTGTCTCTTTTCATTATTGTTATTGTGATGTCATATCCATCTTTGTTTTACAATAAAGTGATGGACGCCACCCTTAACGTACAAGACATTACGTGCCTGAGAGAAATATGTGATGGCCTACCTGTCAGACATCAAATGGTCCTCTTCCTTACCCCTTTATCCATCTATACCACCCTCCCCCACCCCACCATCAACTCCATCCTTCCCCCACCTCACCATCACCTCCATCCACCCTCACCGTACTTATAACGACCACTTATCTGTCTTGCCCTGCGCCACCCACCCACCGCAGGACATAAAAGTGATGCATGTAATTACTCTTGAAGTTCATGTTCCTAATGTTCTTTTTTTCTCCCTCCTACAGGTAAGTGTTGAAGGCAGGTGTTGTGGATTGAGTGAGACGTGCAGCTTCCTGGCCCCGTAAGTGTGAAGTGACCCTTTCTTCCGGTTCTTATTCTGTAAATGAGGGAGGCGACAAGACATTTCCGTTGCCTTGTTACGGTGTCCGATTGTGACAGTGGACGAGTGATTTCTCAGTTGTTTTTCTGTCGTTTTTTTTGCGAATATTCCAAGTTTCGTTAGTGCTCTTTTTACATTTGCCATAATCGTACAAGAGTTTTCTTTTATAAGTCCATCTATCTATCTATTTATTTATCTATCTATCTATCTATCTATCTATCTATCTATCTATCTATCTATCTCCCCCTCACATCAATCACTTTAATTTACCTTTTTAGAATTAACATCTTAGCTCCTCCCCCACACCTTTAACCCCTTCAGCTTCCCCTTCCCTTCCCCATCCTTCCCCTTCTTCCCTGTTCCTGTCCACGAAGCAGCCCCACTCTCTGTCATTTCGTCAATAGGCCTTAATGGACGTCACTTAGCGGCGGGGATCTCGTACGACAGACGGGGAAGTAGGTCGCCTTCTAGCGGGGTGACGCCCACCTAGATGGTCTTTTGAGGCAGGTCCATCCACACTTCTTGGGCCTGACGTGGAGAGAAAAAAAGAAAGAGAGAGAGAGAGAGAGAGAGAGAGAGAGAGAGAGAGAGAGAGAGAGAGAGAGAGAGAGAGAGAGAGAGAGAGAGAGAGAGAGAGAGAGAGAGAGAGAGAGAAAGAGAGAGAGAGAGAGAGAGAGAGAGAGAGAGAGAGAGAGAGAGAGAGAGAGAGAGAGAGAGAGAGAGAGATAAAAACTAGGAGAGGCCATGTGGGTCTTCACATAATGTTTCATTATACGAGGCTGCCGGTGCCATAAACGGCCCCGGGTGCTGCAGGCGGCGGCCAGGTGGCGGGAGGCGGCACCTGCGGGCTCTCTAAGGTTAGTTAATATTGGTGCTTAAGTAACACGGGGACGCCGATCACTACAGAAGACATTCTCTCCACGCTGGCATCTTTGTGTCACGTGCGTCCTCTAGTCATCTGACTTTGTACCCTGAAACACCTAAGCTGCCAATTACCTGAGTGTGTTCCTTCACCTCCAGCCACCCCTTCTTTGCCCTAGTGGTCGTGGAGAATAACGTTATGGAAGGTCGTGTCTGCCGCAACCTGTACACTCTGCCAGAAAGTTTAGCGTGTAATGTGCACAGTTTGAGAATACTTTACATGACTGAACGTTTTAAATAACACTCAGTGGCGAGGCTTCGTGAGCGACACGTTCGTTTTTATGGCCGCGGCTTCCTCCTGTACCGGTTTGGGTCATCAGTGACGTTGTATCCCGCCATTGTATAGACGACCTTACGACCCCACTTAATCCTGAGGTTCATGGCGATGGCATCTAATTCCGTGTTGTCTTCTTGGCTTTTGTCGTGGAGGCTCACAGGGTCGTGTTCTGCGGCGACATTTGAGAGACGAAGTGACGACCTGCGGGCCACACACACGATGCCTCACTCGCTGATTCGTGTTGATCAACTCACGCTAATCTACTCACACACTGCACGCCTGTCTCTTATAGCCCAAGTGTTGTTTTTTTTGTCTCTGCCTCCTCCTCCTCCTCCAGCGCCTCCTCCCAACCTCATCGGGACGGAGGTCAGACGGGCTATTCAGAGGTTATTGAGGTTATTGCTTGAGGCATTTTTCCACGTGATGCCCCGCCGGATAGCACCGTGCATAGCTTTCCTTACCAGGTCTTGAAGGAGTGTCGCCGCGGCCCTTCACCTGCCCGACACCAGGTGGAAATATCAAGGCTGAGGTTTATTGGTCCCTGGTGTATTATTTATATTATTATTTTCATCATTAATAATCATAATAATCATCATATCATAACTCAGGATGTGTTTCATTTTTCATTTTTCATAACTCTGTCTCCCTCATCCTCCCTCATCTTCCCAACCTCATCCTTATCCACAACCACACAACCAACCCTTACACCCTTACCTTTCCATTCGTCTCCTTTGTCCTGCACATTTACCGCTCACCCTCTCTGTCACCCTGCCACCCTGCCGCCCTGCCACCCTTCACTCCGCCACCCTCCACCCTGCTGACCTGCGCCACCTTCCTCAGCAGTAAATGTCGAGAATAGCCTCAGATCACCTCTCCTAGTTCTCATTCCATGTTTTCTCCTCACGACTATCATATCTCCTCTCCGGCCTCCTTCCTCTTCCCCTTCCTGCCTTCCTCCCATCCACAGTCTCTATAATCTTCCCCTGTTTCTATCCCTATGCTATTTTCTTCCCCCTTCTCATCTTCTCTACCGTCCTATCGTAATTTTTTTTATTTTTTTTTTGTGTTTTTGCTTCTTCCATCTCCAGCCTCTAGTTATAACTCGTAAAATGTGGATGTAACTTAGCCACCGCTTCCCATTTTTTGTTAAGGGCAGACCGATGCTATGTATTGCCAGGCACATTACTTTTTTTTTTATATTATAAACTCTCTCTCTTTATTTTTTTTCTTTCTCTCCCTCTCACATTCTTCATCAGTTACCTCCCTCGCCACACCTCATTTACCCTCCAAAACACCCCCTCTCACTCTCTCTCTCTCCTTCTCTCTCCTTCTTTCTCTCCCTCCTCCCTCCCTCCCTTTCCTACCCTCTCCTTCCCGCAGTATCTCACTTCGCCCTGTCATTTACGGTCTTGGTCTTGCTAATCTTCAATCCAAATGCATTCAGACCCTAACAATCCAGTTGGAGTCATAAAACGAAGCTCATTTAGGTCCAGCCGGTCACGTTTTGAGATCTGAGGGTGACGTAAACTTGTGGCAGGGGCAGGAGGGGAAGATGCCCGCTTGATACTCACTCGCCCGCCGCGTCTCTGCCCTCACCTCGCCTTGCCTCCACGCCTCAGCCACCGGGAAGGTTTGACATGATGGGTGGGTGAGTGTGCTTCTCCAACATGGTCGAGGATATTAATAAGACTGAAAAATACGTTGTGTTGGTTGGGAAAAGTATTTGACGTCGTGTGTGTGTGTGTGTGTGTGTGTGTGTGTGTGTGTGTGTGTGTGTGTGTGTGTGTGTGTGTGTGTGTGTGTGTGTGTGTGTGTGTGTGTGTGTGTGTGTGCGACTTTTCAGATGCCCAAGTGAATGCTTTCGAGGGCTCGCTACTTTAGCCTTTAGTGAGGTGCTGTGTAAGGGTCACGTGGACGCTGGAACAATAACATGCTCGTGTGTGTGTCATAAATAAATGAAACTGAAGTGAGGAAACATGCAAGAACACTGGACTCGGGATAAGAACGATCAATGTTTTTTTTTTCTTGTTTTCTTTTTTTTCCTTGTGAGTCTTAATGTCGTGTCAGTCACTCAGCCCAAGTCTGGCCTGAGATTGATGGTGGATCCCAAATAAAGGCTTGGATAATGTTGTCTGGTAGGCTATGCTTGACCAGCCGTCTTTGGATCCTTCTCTTGTTCGTTCCTCCCATTGAAATCCCCGAAGTCATGATTGCGCGACGAGTTACCGCGGCTTAAGAAGTGTCTGTCTCCCTTGTTTGAATCCTTCATTGGATCGCCGGCGGTGATGCGGCGAAGTGTCGCAGTCTCACTAAATCCGGTTTTTTACGGTCAATTTTTTTCCCAGCTTAAGTTTTGAGACTTGGTTACTTCACTATGGGTGTTGCAGGGCGCGAGGGAGGCAACCCCGCCGCCTCATCACACTAGGCAGACCGAAAGGAAATGGCAGAGTGAGTAGAGTGAGGGAGTGTTGGTCATAGTTGCATCCATGGCTGTCACAAGGCATCGCTCGAAACTATGTGTTTGTGTCAGAGCTGCACAAGAGCCGCCACCAGCCATGCAGGGACGGACGCAGCCTGTCCGTCACGCTCCCTTCCTTAGCACGTCGTATTTAATATATTCCTCTGACACTCTGTGCGTGGTCAGAAATCATTCTTTTACGAGTTCTTATGAGGAACATCGGCGACCCAAAGATGTCATGAGGGACCACAGTCGTGCCTGAGAATAGTCAGCTAATTTGATACGGAATTAATGACCCAAGACGTATTGTTGCCCACTTGTGGTGGTGGCGTGGACGGCAGACAGCACCGACGATTATCACGTTTATATTATTATATCCTAGAGGTGATTTTGTTTGATGAAAGTTTGGAGGCACCTTCATGGATGTGAAATCAAGTATTATATAATATACTCTCAACAATTTATTGGTGCTTTTAAGAAATCTTCAAGACTATTAGAATCTTACCCAACGAGGACACACTCAGTACTTCCTCCTCCAGGCCAGGCTATCACTCGCACACCTTTCTAGGAGCGGCACGATCACTCTCCATCTGACCTTCGGGAACAAAGCGTGGATGTCCGGCTGTCCTCACTTTCTTCTGAAGAGTGCGTCGAGGGCTCTCCACTTCTCCCTTCCTTTTGATCTTGACGTGACTCCACTCTTGACGGTCACTAAAGAGCACAAAGCAACAGTCCGGGAAAAGCTTCAAGGGATGTCGTACCAAGTCTCTCGAGAAGACGGGGCTCCGCCGATACTCAGGGATATCCTCAGGTGCCACAAAGGGACGGGCGGCGCGCGTGTTGAGGCGTGCCCGACAGGTGCCAGGAAGGAGAGATGTTAGCACACAGTTCAGGAGGCGGAGGCATGAATGCATAGCGTCAATGAAGCCCTTGACTGAGGTTCTGCGCTGCACATCTTTCCCTAGAAGAACTCAAGAGGTTCATTGGCTGAGCTTAAGGAGTTTGAGCAGGGCAGGGTGGCGAAGGGAGGCACGGGGTGGCTTTGTGTGGCCGACCTTCCCAAACTCACCCTCTCCGCTGCTGCTCTCTCCTCTCAAGCATCGTTGAGGCTCTCGGCGTTGTCCTCCAGTCGTGAAGCTGCATTCTGATGCTTATTCAGTCACTCAATAAATATTTAACTTCAAACAACAGTAAGTAATTGCGAAATGTAATTGTCTCGCTGTGATTACTTGAAAACTCTTCCTTGGTGTTTGCCTCATCGTAGCTCGTCCCACGATCACTACACCAACACTGTGTTCTCTTTGGCGTACACTCACTTAAGTTTGTCGTATGAACACCACCTTTAGATCCCGTGTTCCAGGCTTGGGTGACGCCGCTGCCCCATCCCTAGAGCACGCTGAAAACCTGATTTCTGGAGTGTTAGGAGTGTGTCGGTGGTCCTCCAGGTTTCTCTTATCTGTCTATCTGCCTGTCTATGTGTTTACACCTCTCTCTCTCTCTCTCTCTCTCTCTCTCTCTCTCTCTCTCTCTCTCTCTCTCTCTCTCTCTCTCTCTCTCTCCTTTACTGTAACAGGTTTTGCGCAGATGTTTCGTCGTCTCAGGTTCAACTGAATGCGAGGAGGCTTACGAGGACCACTGTGGAAGGGCTGCGCAGAGAGGGGAGAGAGCAGAGGGAAAGAGGGAGGAAAGGAGAGGAGTAGGGGGGAAAGGGAGAGAAACGAGGAGGAGTGAGAAATGTAAAGGAGGGGAGGGAGAGAAGGATGACTAAGGAGGGAGGAAGAGAGGGAGGTAGAAGTAGGATACAACGTGAAGGGGTGCAGCAGCAGAAGCAGCAGGAGGAGGAGGAGAAGGAGGAGGAGCAGCATCACTAGGGGGAAGGGGAAGGGGAAGGATTTCTATCAGGTGGGATTAGAAGAGATGAGAGATACTCGCTTGATTAATGGCACGAGATGGACGAGGGACGATAAGCGAGGCTGGAATGAGCTGCAATATATCCTTTTAAAAGCAGATGTAATATAAACGAAGTAAGACCAACACAGACGGGAGGGGAAAAATGAACGGGTAAAAAAACATTGGAGGAGGATCTGTAAGGGAACCCATATTCCCTGGAGCACGCAGAGAGGTGGAGGGGAAGCCGCATGCATCAAAGGGCCGGGAAACAACTTAACACGCACGATAGAACTTGGATGGCCGCGGATCAGGAGACTGAAACAACGTATGAGGAAAAATGAGGACTATGACGCCCCAGGGCTCAGCGGATACCTACACGACGGGCTTACACAGCACACTCGTTCCATACTGGGAATGGGAAGCCGTAATGGTGGTTTATTGAAGGCCAGCAACACCTACACATTTACATGACAAGATGCAGCGCTGATGCAGGTACGGCGAGGACGAGTTCAATTAGTAAAAGTCCAAATCATGGTTAATTTAAGTTTGCATTCAGCAGAAAGGGGACAGAGCGGCAGTAACGGTGTTAAAGAGAATGATTAAGGTTGAAAGGATGGAAAGAGTGCACAAGGGGCGTCATATATATGGATGGAGGGGAGGAGGGGCATTGTAATTGAAGGGATTGTTACAGGGGAGGGGAGCGTGCATTATGAGTTTGCAGGTTCATGTGATGACCACGTTTGCAAAATGGTTTTCATGGCCCACCTAAAGTTGGAGGAAATTTTTTCGTGCTGCTGGAGTGGGCGACATGGCCCCTGGCGGGAGGCTGTGGCAACACAGTGTTGGGGTGGAAGGGAGCAGAACAGTATCATGTGTAGCCGCGGCGTGGTGTTCCCATTCTCCCTAGAGCACCGCCAGGGACGCCCTCTATGCTCCTTCGTGCTGCAGTCCCGCCTTTCAACATCAAATAGTTTAATGTGAGATAATATTAACATGGATTATATAAGTGTCAAAGTCTTCATCTATGAAATATACATAATATAAATATTTTTTTTTTTGTTGTTGCTGCCTCTCATCATGAACAAGTATTCATCCTCTTTAGTTCAGTGCACTGCAACATTTGTATTTGATTTAGATCGAGTAAAAACAGGATGCATTAGTGTTCTACAAAAGTGGCGTACTGTTGGCACGGCAAATTTTACCTGGCTGATGCGACGCTTCACGGCTGTCAGGGCGAGGAGGCGGCCAGGCAGCGGCGGGAGGACGACGGGAAGAAGCGAGAAGAGCGGCGGGTGACAGGTCGAGAGTGAGCCAAAGAGAAAGGTGTGGAGAGAGAGAGAGAGAGAGAGAGAGAGAGAGAGAGAGAGAGAGAGAGAGAGAGAGAGAGAGAGAGAGAGAGAGAGAGAGAAAGAAAAAAAAGAAAAAAGAGAGAGAAAGAGAAAGAGAAAGAGAGCTAGAGAGAGAGAGAGAAGTAAAGAAAAAACTTGTCTGTAACTAATTAATGATGCGACTTGTGCAGAAAGGTTGTAGTGAATAATGATGAGTGATGATGATGATGCAGGTGACCGGGGGGGAGGGGGGAGGGGGGAGCAGGGGCGGGGGCGGGGGCAAGAAGGGGAATAGGGACGAGAAGGAGAAGGAAGGTTAGGTGGGGGTGTGTGGGCAACAGGAGGAGGAGGAGAAGGAGGAGGAGGAGGAGGAGGAGGAGGAGGCATGAACGGTAAGAGGTATGAGTAATCAACCTGCCCCGCCCCATAACCCGCCACGACATGACCACATCTGTTTTTCTTTTTTTTTTATCAAGTTCGTCCTAGCTGCGCGCTCAACCAAGTAAAATCCCGTTTTCTACGACTCATACGGAGTTGCAGGAGGAGGAGGAGGAGGAGGAGGAGGAGGAGGAGGAAGAAGAGGAGGAGGAAAAGGAGGTTGGGTCGTCCATGGCAATGCGCTGTGTGATGTGCTTGCGATGTTGCATAGAAGGAAGGAAAGAAGGAAGGAAGGAAAAAAGCAAGGAAGAAAATAAGGAAGAGATGAAAGTAAGAAGAAAGGTGAGGAGAATGGACGAACCAACGCACAGGAGAGGGTAATGCTGGTGGTGGTAGTGGTGGTGTTGGTGGTGGTGGTGGTGGTGGTGGTGGTGGTGGTGGTGGTGGTGGTGGTGAGGGAAATGCATGAGGCAGAGGTTTTGGCATAAGGAGAGATGAGGGAGGTTATCAGGGGATAAAAATGAGCGGGGAGAAAGGGAAGGGAATGTTTGATGGGAAGGAGATTAACTAGGAACAAGGAGGAGGTGAAGCAGAGAGAAGTGGAGAGAGTACAGCAAGGGAGGGAAGGGAGGAGGGAAGGGAAGGGAGAGTGACGGTGAGAAAAATGAAGAACAAGGAAGGAGGTGTTGAGCTTGAGAGAGAGAGAGAGAGAGAGAGAGAGAGAGAGAGAGAGAGAGAGAGAGAGAGAGAGAGAGAGAGAGAGAGAGAGAGAGAGAGAGAGAGAGAGAGAGAGAGATGAGACATAAAGGTAGAATCATAAAGACATAATAATGATATATGACAGTAACTCTTCATTCTTGAGGTGTGTCGCGGATGCCACATGACTGGGAGTGACTTGTGTCCCCTCTACCAACGCCCTGCAGAAGGTGCTTGGAAGGGGTAAGAAGGAAGGGGAAGGAGGAAGGGGAAGGGAGGGGAAGGAGGAAGAGAAAGGATGAGAGAGTTGGGTGTATATATTGTCTTATTTTCATTTATCTATTATTATTATTATTTTTTTTTTTTTTTCTTTCGTGGCAGAACTTACTCTTCTTGCCTCTAAATAAATACTTTCCGTGCATCTCCCTCGACCAAATCACACTATTCCGTCTCATTTCCCTTCCCTTTCTGTATAGAGTCCCCTTCAATGCCCTTCCTCCCCTCCTTCCTTCCCTCCCATCATCACCACCATCATCGTCATTGTAATCATCACCACCACCATCACCGCCACCACCACCACCACCACCACCACCACCACCACCACCACCACCACCACCACCACCACCACCACCACCACCAGTCCTCAGCGCTGCTCCTCTCACTCCCTGATATATATGACACCCGGTAAGTCAACCTCTTAAATAAAAGTGATGAGTGTGATGCTGGAGAGAAAGTGAGCCGAAAGGGATGGCGGCAAGGGAGGGAGAAAGTCACTCAGAGAAGGAGGAGGAGGAGGAGGAGGAGGAGGAGGAGGAGGAGGAAGAAGAGGAGTTGCGGGATCACAGAGACGAGACACAGCTTGAGAGGAAAAATAATATAAAAAAACAGAGGTACTGAAGGGGGGGATTAGGACTGGTGTGTGTTGGGGGGGTGAGGGAAGGCAAAAGCGTCCCTTCCACACACCCTCAGGACGAACCATCTCAAGCGAAGGACATCTCGCCTCTGTTTGCCGCACGTAAATATTTGCCGCCAGATCTTAGCTAATTATGTATATTATTTTTATGTGCGAAACGTTAATGCCTTCCACATCACCTGGCGGGACTCACCTGCGACCCCGAGGCTTCACTGTACCTTCAGCGACCCTCCCCTCCCTGTCCTCACCCAACACACACCCCACAGCACGCCCTTCCCCCCCCCCGCCAAAGCTCCCCCCACCTACGACCACCTAATTAAGGAGCTTAAGGGATGCTAATGGACCAAATGGGTGAAGTAGGGGTGACGTATGGCGGCGGTGATGGAGGGAGGGATGGGTGGAGGGGTGGTGGGGGATGGGGTAGGGGAAGGTAAGGGAAGGTAAGGGAAGGGGGAGGTGAGTGGTGACCCTGCTCGCGGGGGACACATTAGCATGCTATTACACAGGCACTCTTGTAAGCCTTTGCCTCAACTTTTTGCTGACGTGAAGCGCCACTTAAGGCAGAGGGTCGTATCCCACCGCCGCGCCCGCCACCAACGCACCGACGAAGCCTGTTCTCCCGGAGTATTTTTTTTAACCTAACTTGGACATAATAATAGTAATAATAAGTATACCGTATTTTTTTTTTATATAACTTTACCAGAATCCGGACGGCATGGCATCGTGTTCTTAAGGATATAAATAAACGGGAATACTAATCAGAGTGAATAACAGTGGATGGGTTCTAGTACGTAATGATCACCCACCGCCGCAACAGAACCTTAGCATCTCCCGCGGGGCTGAGGGTTACGCCGCCTTACCTTCCTTCTATTCTTTACCTTTCTGTGCTCGGGCGATTTGTAAGTGTACTCTGCCCCACCTTTGCTTGTTCATGATTGACACACACGATTTAGACCTTGGGAGCCTTACCTGCAGTGACACGGGAGGAGGGTAGGGCGGAGGGGAAGGGGTAATAGGAGGAGTGCTTAAGAAGAGAGGGAGGGAGTGAGAGATGGGTGAGGTGAGGGAGGAGGAAGGAAAGGTCTTGAAAGAAGAGTTTTAGAAGAGTTGAAGAAATGGAGGGAAGAGTTTGACTAATGCTGAAGAGAGTCCGCGAAAGTACCACTGGAAACTTTTTTGAGAGTAGACGTTCAGTAAAGACAGGAACGGACAGTGATTAAGTAGTGTGGGTGGGTGGGTGTGGGCGGGGAGGGGAGGGGACAGCAGGTGTTAATGAAGTCACCTTAGTACAAACACACACACACACACACACACACACACACACACACACACACACACACACACACACACACACACACACACACACACACATGTGACTCACCCCAATTCAGTCGTGCCTTTCATCCTCCACCATGAACCTGCATCAACCTACCAAAGAAGAACCAAATAGAAAGAAAAAGAAGAAGAAGAAAAAAAAACCCACAGAAATACCGAAAATAACACATACTCGCACCATCACCACCACCAAAAAAAAAAAAAAAAAAAAAAAAAAAAAAGAGTCAATCAGAAACGTGGCCAAAAAAAAAAAGTATATGTACGTATAAAAAAAAAAAAAAAAGTATATATATAAAAGGTGTATCGTTGTTTCGGTGTCCGTGTGTGTTCTGACGCAGTGACTCGTAATGGTGTTTATGTCCGTAGTTACTCCCGGGGTGAATTGCTTCCAATCACAGGCAAACGATGAGTGACAGACTGACGTGGCCCTGTCAAGCTGTAGTTTCACCCGCTAACACCCGGCATAAAATATGACATGCTACACGGCACCGCTAGTTAGCCCCTGACATTAACACCCTCACGTCGACCCGCCCCCCGCCCTTGCACCCCGCCGGAGCCCAAACGAGATAATGTGATTGACTGCACGACTCTCTGTGTGTGTGTGTGTGTGTGTGTGTGTGTGGAGGTGGTGGTTGTGGGTGTGGGTATGGTTTAGTGG
>JAXIVD010000250.1:24189-39189 GCA_036785275.1 Cancer borealis | reverse complement strand
ACACACACACACACACATACTCCCTGCCCTTTCCTTACTCTTACCCTTTCCAGCCTGATGGCGACCCATGCCTACAGCCTCGCCTCCTTCCCTCCAGCGCCAGCTCCATCGTCTCTGAGTTCGTCTTCCTCCCTGCCGCCTCCTCCTCTCCACCTCTCCTCTCTGA
This sequence comes from Cancer borealis, assembly GCA_036785275.1. Classification (NCBI taxonomy): domain Eukaryota; kingdom Metazoa; phylum Arthropoda; class Malacostraca; order Decapoda; family Cancridae; genus Cancer; species Cancer borealis. Next base: position 39,023 of record JAXIVD010000250.1, on the reverse strand, counting down.
TGCCTTTCCTTCCAGCGTCCAAAAATTCAACGCCGAGTGTCCTGGACCCACCCGACCATCTGCACCAGGTGTCCGACAAGAGGTTTCACGGTGTCCGCCCGGGTGACACCTTGGCACTGGCCACCGCTGTCCACCCGCCGCGGGACAGCCAATCACGCCGCCTATTGAAACCGTCCTGGGATTTGATTGGTTTAAATTGACGGAGGAAAATGATGATGGTCGGTCGGAGGAGTATTGAAAGTTCGATGGACTGGTCACTTAATGAAAACGGTCTCGATCATTATTTAGGACCAACCTGCTGGGAGGCGACGCAAATTTAATTTCTCATTTTCACATTCGCCTTCCAGGAATGGCAATGCGAATATATAATTCCGTGCCATTTATTATTTTTCTTTAGAGGTGTGATGAGGGTGAAGGCCGCGCTTGGCCACTGGGAGGCCGGCGGTGACGAGTGTCCAAGTTCGTCATTGGCTTCGCTTTGACGCATAAACAGACCAACACTGAACACGTCGGAGGTGAAGACCCACCCGGACCTTTTTTTGTACATGTCTCGCTTCCACTTTAAGAACTGTGGTCCTTGCCGCGGCCCGGCCCAGGGCGAGAGTGGCCGCTCGTCCGTCATAAGGGCGGGTTTCTGAGCGGCCGGTCCACAGTTCCACAGCGAGATCATAATTCAGAGCCGTGATTACAAGAGCTCGGGGATTTGATTGCCGCGGCCTTATCTCGGAACCATATCGGGATGAATGACTGGTGATATCCCGGCCCAGATTAGTATGATTTGCAAAATATCATCAGAGTCTGTGTAAGGGACGAACCAAAGCCGTTCCGTCTATTATCTTTTAGGGAACCACTTAATGTCGGCTTTGTTTCCAGCTCTCATATTGCACTCTCATTGGGGCTCGGCAGACCTGGAACCTTCTTGATGATTGGACAGTGACAAACCTGTTTCACAATCTTATTGGTCAGTTCCACAATTTTGCACATAATGATTGGCCAGCCTGAGAGCGATGTGTCCTGAGGTGGAGCGGTGATTGGTGGGCCTCCAGACGGGCAGTTGGCGTGCCTCCCGCCCATACTGTCTAAGTCTGCCAAGACGGATTTTCTTTGTGTATTTAATTGAGTACTAACAGCTAGTGGCATTAGGACGCTTCTTCTTCGTTCCAAAGAAGGCTAAGGCGCCCCTGTGGCCTCGCCACTGTCGGGTGAACCATGATTACGCTGCAAAAGCTGGTCCTCGGAGTGACGTGGGGGGCCGGCCTCGTCATATTTGGAGTGACAGGTCAAGGGAAGCGGCAGACACTCACACTTTTTCCTCACACGTCACCACTCACGGGTCATCTCTCCTCACCTTGGCTTTAATTGTGGGTCTTATTTTTATTCTTCGTCAGCCAAATGTTCCTTAAACGTTATATATTTTACTCAGCGGTTGAGGTTATACACACAAGTGACGAAACAATACATATTTATATATATTTATATATACATATGTATATATATATATATATATATATATATATATATATATATATATATATATATATATATACATACTACATACAAATAGATATATAACATATACTGAGCAGCCAAGATGTAATTACCGACAATTTCAGTAGTAGCCTCGGAAGCCTCCTCGCTACCTATCGGCAGTCCTGGAAAAACGATACCTAAGGCTTTGGGTCGCACTGCCTGTCTTCACTGCATTCCTTCCAGGCAGTTGTAGGCGTGTAGAGGGCAGCGCCGGTGACTTGGTGGAGTATCAGCCATGGATGGTGGGCTTGGGAGGTGGCGAGGCGAAGGTGGTCATTGTGTGGTGTGCCCCGCGTGCTGGGACTTCATATTTGGCCGCCAACACACGGTGTCCTCAGCCTCACCTGTTCACCTGGTATGATGAAGCGGCGGTGAGGCGTATCGGTAGTCCTGAGGAACTTTTCCGAGACAGCCCAGCACCGCCACCACCTTAAGCAGACGCCGCTGATCAAGGGTACCGCTCCGCTATGGCCGCGGCTCATGTCAAGAAACTGTGACGCTGATGATGATCCGAGTATTGTGGTCATAACGACAGACTTTTGACATAGTACACGTTGATTCCATACCAGTAATGTGAAGGTGCAATGACAACTGCACGAGAAGTCAGCTGCCACCAACATTGCATCAGGACAAGCCTCGTCGCCCGTACAACTGACGAAACTATGGCTGTCGAGGCCGTGCACCTGGGCTGGACGTGATGAGGGCACAGAGAAGAGATCCCTGCAGGTAGCTAAGGCAGCCGCAGATGGTCTGGGCACCTGTGACCTCCAGGACCTACCCAGTGGCGGGCGGTGCCGTGCCCTAATAAGCGGAAGGTGGATGGCAGAAGAGGCCGTGCCGCGAGAACATAGCCCGACACGGGAGGTTGAGCGTCGGCGGAAACCGGGCCGGGAACTCCCCTCTCAAGTACTCCAGTTAGAAGTTAACACTGAAGAGGGAGTTACGGTATAGCCGTCGTAAGGGTGGCAGGAGCAACAGAACAAGCAGGGAGGCAGCAGAGGGTTACAGTGTCCGGCCTGATTTGTGATGTAACAGTAGAAGCAGTAGTAGTGCCAACAGAAGCAGCAGCAGGAGCGGGACACACAGGCAGGAGTCGTGAAGCGGCGTGGCGAGGGAAGGGAGGGACGAGCCGCCTGCATCGATTAACAATTTGCATGGGAAGCACCCGATTAGTCCTGCCCCTCACACTGCCGCCCTGCACATGCACCTCCCCCACCTTCCCCTAGCCTGCGCCCTGCAACCTGCAATGCCAGACAGACAAACACGCCAACATACATACCCACACACACATACATGCACGCTCTCAGCACACAACATTCTCACACATTTGGCGCCAACACTATCCCACGCCCTCTTGACTGGCTGCTGCAGCTTGACAGATCATGGCACACGAAAACAAACAGAAAGAAATATAGCGAGTATACAAACAAAATAGGAGAAGTAAGAATATACAGATAGATATCAAGATGTGCTAAATATACTTAAACCACACTGGCTATCGGGTTTCAGTGAGTGAAGACAAATGATGCTGCAAAACTTCAATGTGACGGCCTCGTTCTGTCATCCGTTGTTATAAGGGAAGGTGGATGACTTTGAGAGGAAAAAGGGAACTTAAAATAGAAAGGCGTGAGGTGAGGGTGAAGAACAGGAGGAAGAGGCCAGACAAGGGAGGGAAAGTATGAGGAGGAGGAGAAAGAGACGAAGTGAGTAAGAGAATGAGGAGACAGAAGCGAGGGAGTGTGCGAAGGAAAAGAGGCGAGAGAGTTTATGAAAAGGAAGAGGAAAGGAAGATTGCAAGAAGCTAGAATAGAGTAGAAAGATAAAGTGAGGAAAAAAATGTGTGTGTGAATATGTGTGTGTATATATGTGTGTGTGTGTGTGTGTGGTGGAGGGAGAGGTGATGGTGTGTGTACTAAATGAGCTGTACGTACACCTTTGGACGTGACATCTGTCCAGCTCCTTCCTCCAGCCTCTCTTCCTTTACCACTAGATTTATATATATTTTTTTCATCCACGTAATACTTCCAAATAATTAAGATTTTTTTTCTACCTTTGTTTCCTCTACTCTTCCTCCTCCTTCCTACACACATCACATCCTATAACCTTCCTTCACACACCGGCCGTCCCTCCTTATTTGTACAGGTAATGTATGTATGTATGTATTTGTCTCATCATGCATAAGTAAATACATGTATGCGTGTATACATACATACAATACATATATATTCGCACGCAACTACACAGTCATGAGATAAATGTATGTATGTTTGTGTTGGGTTGGTTGCATAAAATATTTTCAAGTCGTTTTCGTATTCCTGCTTTCGTATATTTTTCCTAACTTTATTTTCATTCACGCTGTTCATCATCTCAACTACCTATCACCTCCTTCCTTTGCCTAACCGCCCCCCCCCTCCCACCACCACCACCACTACCACTACCACCCCCTCCACATCTCCCCCTTCTTTCTTCCTCTTCCTCCTCTTAATTCAGCAGCAACGCCCCCTCCATCACCGCCCCCATTCTCGCCCCTCTCACCTTACCCCTCATTTACGCCACCCACTCACCCCATGCACCCTCGCCTGCGCGCCCTCACCCTCACCCTCACCCCGTCAGCCAGCTCCCCAGACTCAAGCTCCCCCTCACAGTCGTCCATCACCGTGAAGTTACTGGTGCGTCACACGTCTGCAGCCACAACTGTGTCAATATCCTGTCGCTACGGCCACCACGACACAGCAACACCACCGCCACTGCACTCACGCCTCCTCCTCCTCCTCCTCCTCCTCCTCCTTGACCCTCCTCCTCCTCCTCCTCGACCCTCATTCAGCCACACGCAAGTAACATCAGCAGGATTCTCTCTCGCCACGATCTTTGTCTTGTCTTCCTCAGGCTTCAGTATATGACTTGATCTCATAATAAAATGGCTACATAACACGTATGTTTGTATTTATGCATTAAAATAGTGTATTATGTCAATATTCTGGACACGACTGATGAGAGGGAGATGTGTAAGGGTTAGGAAAAGATTCAACGTAGTTAGTGGGAAGCTTGAAGGGATGATGATAATGATGATGATGATGATGATAGGCACTTCTTGGTTAAGGGGAAAGGAGGAGGGAAGGGTGGAAGGGGGATGTGTCTCCTCTCCTGTGGGTGAGGTGAGGGGAGGGTGGGGTGTCACTGGCATTCTGTCGGCGGATGTGTCACTGCAGTCACTAGTAATAATGACACATCGTTATTTTTTATGTGTGCCAATCAATGGATAATGGCAGTGATCAGTTCGGTGCTTTCCGGTCCTATGTCAGGGTTGTCTAGCACGTATCCTTGGACGAACAACTTGGAAATTCCCTCCCCCAACACCCCCCAACACCCCCCCCCAAACAGCCCATCCACCCATCCCTAACTGCCATCTCAAACATCCTTCTTTCCTACTTCCCCCATTTCCTTACTCCATCTCAAAATGGTACCCCCTCCCCCCTTGTCTCTCTCTCTCTCTCTCTCTCTCTCTCTCTCTCTCTCTCTCTCTCTCTCTCTCTCTCTCTCTCTCTCTCTCTCTCTCTCTCTCTCTCTCTCTCGCATTCCTATCCTGTCTTTCCTCCTCCTCCCCCTCCTCCCGTCATCCCCTCTTCTGTGCTGTCGGTGGTAAAAGTTAATTGTATTCGTATTTTTCTTATCTCTCCGTAACGTCATATCACCCTAGTGTATATGTCACCTGGGAGGATGTTACGGTCGGAGAAAATTATGCATACATTAATAAAACAATCTTACCATCCATCCACTTCCTTTACCTCCCTCCCCTTTCTTCCTTCCTTCCTGCCTTCCTGCCTTCCTTAGCCCCCTTCCTCCTCGCTTCCCTCCTCCTCCTCCTCCTCCTCCTCCTCCTCCTCCTCCTCCTCCTCCTCCTCCTCCTCCTCCTCTCCTCCTCTCCTCCTATGCCAAACGTGTAAATAACTTTAGATTAGTCATGAGGGCTCAAAGTGATGCGGTGTCAGTCCTGTCTGTGTCTGTGTGCACCTGGCGTGTCACTCACACACACACACACACACACACACACACACACACACACACACACACACACACACACACACACACACACACACACACACACACGTAAAATACAAGTCAGTCCGTCCGTCACTATCACTATTCCACTGTCACTATTTTTGACTTGGGGCAGTTATAGGTTGTGGTGAGCCTTTGGGGTGTGTGTGTGTGTGTGTGTGTGTGTGTGTGTGTGTGTGTGTGGTGAGTGCGTTGGGCGTTATCACCAACCTCCACACAGATCACAGACGCCACACAGCTGCCCTCCCTCCCTCCCTCCCTCCTTCCCTCCTTCCCTCCCTTCACTTCCCTCTCCTACCGCCGCTTCCCCCTCACTCCGTTATCAGGGCCGCGCCGGGGGGTTGAGGGGGCTGGTGTGGGTGGTGGGGGTTACAGGAGGAGGGAGTAAACACGTGGCGAGGGGAAGGAGAGGGAGGGAGGGAAGTGGAGGCGTAGTAGTGGTTTGAATTCGATTAAAGTTTTAGAGATGTGTGTGTGTGTGTGTGTGTGTGTGTGTGTTGAAACTTTTTTTTTCCTCTCTCTCTCTCTCTCTCTCCTCTCTCTCTCTCTCTCTCTCTCTCTCTCTCTCTCTCTCTCTCTCTCTCTCTCTCTCTCTCTCTCTCTCTCTTCTCTCTCTCTCTCTCTCTCTTTCCATGTCTGCTTTCTCTCCTTCATATCCTTTCTCCCTTGCTGGTTTTATATATTTTTATTTTATTTCTCTTCTCTACGCATCTCTTTGTTCCTATTCTCTTTCTCTTTATTTTTCATCTTTTTCGTCCTCTTCTCTGGACTATGTTTCCACCTCCACATGTTTTCCTCCTCCTCCTCCTCCTCCTCCTCCTCCTCCTCCTTCTGTTACTCATGGAGAAGCGCCCCCTTTCCTCTCCTCCATCTCCATCCCCCAAACCCTTGCTTTTCTCTCTCTCCTCCTCCCCTCCTCCTCTAGCAGCATCCCCCTTTTTCACCCCCACCCTCCCCTCCCCCCAAACGCAGCCCTCACCCCGTAGACTGTTTACAGCTAGCATGACAAACTTGGGGAACTAACGACACTAATATCCCAGCGTGGCATGTTTATGATTTCCTGCGAACACTGATAGTTGTGCAATAAATCAAGAGCCAAACTTATGATGCTTATTGCGGGCGTCATGGAGGGGAGGAAAGGGGAACGGTAGGGGAGGTGAGGGGAATCGAAGGAAGGAAGGATGGTTGGGTGAGGGAGGGAGGGAGGGAAAGGGAGAAAGAGGGAGAGAATGGAAAGGGGAGGAAAGTAGAAGAGGAGAAGAGAAAGAGGAAAGGAAGGGAGGGATTGAGTGAGTGGAGTGGAGTGTATATAGGGAAGGGGATTGGTGATGGAGGGGACTGGAGGGATCAGAGAGAAGCGCTTGGTTGGTGGGGGTGGCCAGGCAGGCGTGGGAGGGGATAAAGAATGACGAATGACGGACAGGAGGATGCGGATGAGGGATGGAAGAGGATGGGTGGCGCGAAGAACTAACACCCAGCTCTCCTTCCTTCTCTTGCTATTTACCTTTTTTCCTCTCCCAGGAGGCCACACACGTCAGCAGAGACAGGACGGACGCAGACTGTGACATTCAAATTACCAGCCTGCCCGCCTCCCCTCCCCCTCCCTCCTTTACACACGTCATTCTCTACAGTTCCATTAGTTGCATATATATATATATATATATATATATATATATATATATATATATATATATATATATATATATATATATATGTTGATTTTACATGTGTATATACTATGTTTACTTAATTATTTATCTTTTTCTGTTCATTGAAAGCTACATAAACACATCTGGGCAGCTGGGAAGGAGCGTGACGTCTCCAAACGCTAATTTTACACGTGGTGCAGGTGTTCAGTGTGGCCGCAACATGTAATCATTCACACATTCATACAAACACGAATTAACACATGAATACAAACTGACACACGTGTACACACCCAACTCTCACACCCACACACACACACACACACACACACACACACACACACACACACACACACACACACACACACACACACACACACACACAGCAGCAGCAGCAGCAGCGTGCGGGAGACAGGTGTGTACAAAAGCACCACGGAGGGTTGGCTTTATTAGATCACCTTCACTTTTATTTAGAAGAATCACGCGGCGTTGGTAATGCAGACTGACATGAGAATGATAATTTTCAGCTGGTTACCTCTGTAATGCCCGCCGGCCAGCGCCACAATAGCCCCTCCACGCGCCACTCACGCTCACAAAACACACTGTCTCTCTTTACCTTCCTTCCCCTCTTCCTTATCTCCCCCTACCCTGCCCTCTCTCCATCCCTCCCTCCCTCCCTCTATCTATCCCTTCTTTTCTCTTTTCTTCCTTCCTTCCTCCCTTCCCTCCCTTCTCCTCACGTCAAGCTGTTGTCTGTCTCTTCGTTCATTCCCTCACTCTGATTTGTCTTGTTTTTCTTGTTTTGTCTGTGTGTATTTATTTGTTTTTTTAACCCTAAGTGAATGATCGACCCGCCTTGCTCTTCTCTCTCTCTCTCTCTCTCTCTCTCTCTCTCTCTCTCTCTCTCTCTCTCTCTCTCTCTCTCTCTCTCTCTCTCTTTCTCGTGTGCCCCATCTTGATGTGTGTGTGTGTGTGTGTGTGTGTGTGTGTGTGTGTGTGTGTGTGTGTGTGTGTGTTTATGTGTGTATGCACGCGTCCTATGAAGTGGCATTAGTCAGTTCAAGGCCACATATAGGATGCAGACAAGAACAGCCACGCCCAAGGACATGTACAAATGCGTCATGACACACACACACACACACACACACACACACACACACACACACATACACACATACATACAACACACACGCCTTTCATCACGCCAGTTCCTTCCGCTACATACGCACGCTAAGCACCTCAGCCCCTCTTGCCCCCCTTCCCCCCCACCCACCCCACGCACGACGCACGACGCACGAAGGCCACTGTGAGGCAGATGACTGGCGTGATTTATGCCTCATTGTTCCCCGCGTGGTGTCATAAGTGAGTTACGGCGTCAGTTAGCTAGTGACGTTTTACTGCTCTTCTCCTCTTCTCCTCCTCGTCCTCCTCTTCCTCCTCCTACTACTACTACTACTACTACTACTACTCCTCTTCCTACTATTACTTCTCCATTTCCTCCTCCTACTCCTCTCAGTTTTCTCCTCCTACTCCTCGCTGCTTCCTCCTACTCCTCCTCTGTTTCCTCCTCCTGCTTCTCCTGCACTTCCTCCTACGTCCTCTTATCTTCTTTCACCCCTTCCTCCACTTCCTTTTTTTTCGTCCTCTCCCTCTCTCCCATCACCTGTCTTCTGCTCCTCCTCCTCCACCTCTTCCTCCTATCCGTGTTCCCTTTCCCCATCCGCCACGTATGCAGCTCTCAGTTTCCCTGTCATGCCACAACACCATTGTCGTCGTCACTGCTGTCACCACCACCACCACCACCACCACCAACACCACTATCACCACCACTGTCTGTCTGTCTGTCTGTCTGGGTGTCGTCTGCTACACATCAACCACACATGCTCACCAATGGCTTTGTATATAAACTATTATATATATATATATATATATATATATATATATATATATATATATTGATGTATTTATTGGTGCACGTTATCACCTTCTGCGTGCGACCTAAATCACCACACACACACGCTCTCTCTCTCTCTCTATGTAAAACGAGGACGAGGCTCAGCGTGTGGTGTCAGCGACGTCAGGGGTGTGGCCTGTCCTCGCCGGGCGTGTGGTGTGGTCAAGCGCTTGATTACTTACTCACTTACCTGTACCTGTTGGCTTTATACGAAAATAAGGAGACATGGTCAAGAACAATTTATTTACACAATATTCCAATACAATAGCCAATCATTCGTGACGTGACGTGAATCTAAGAATTTACATGTTATTAAAAAAACATCTCCTTCCGTTTGGTGACCTAAGAGGAAAGAGTCCCCACTCCGGGCTGGCTACTCGTGCTGCAGGAAATATAAATGGCTTTTACTCCCCTATAACCTCACTCCACCGTGACCACCACACCTGCGTCTGTCCCTGGCTGGCCGCTGTCCACTACCACCACCACCTGAGGCTGCCGGGAGGGCCAAACCAAGGGGAGTGTCGGGAAAGAGGAGGAGTGAAAAGGAACATAGGAGAATGGGAAGGCGAAAGAGGGGTGGAGAAAGTGTTGGAGTGAGTAGATGGAGAGAAGGAGGGGCGTGGGGGGAGTTTGGAGCAGTGGAGAGAGTGATGGAGTGGGAGGAAGTTAAGAGGCGTGGAGAGAGTGATGGAGGAGGATGGGAAGAAAAGCGAAGAGGGCGTTGAGGGGTCAGAGAGAGAGAGAGAGAGAGAGAGAGAGAGAGAGAGAGAGAGAGAGAGAGAGAGAGAGAGAGAGAGAGAGAGAGAAAGTGAAGGTTAGGGATCTTTAGAGAAAGGTGAACGAGGGTCTTCAAAAGATGGACAGACGTAGACAGACAAAAAAAAAAGAGTGAACACTGACTAGAAAAGAACGAGAGGTGGGTGGGAGGGGAGGGAGGAGAGGGAGGGGAAGGAGTGAGGGGAAACGAGGGAAAGGAAGAGAGAAAAAGACACAGAGGGATGAAGTCAGTTACATTTTTGTCCGTAATTCTTCGTTCTTCGCCATAATGTCTCCTTCCTGAGCTTATGAGTCAGTCTTATGTAGTAGTTTCCCCTCTCTTGCTCCCTCACGCGCGCCCTCTCTCGCCTCCTCTCCCATTCCCCTCTGTCCTAACATTTAATCCTCTTCATCCTTCTTTAAATAGCCTGAGTTCCCTTTCATCTCCTCCCTTCTCATTTTCCCCGTGGCTTCCCACTTTCTCTTGCTCAGGGTCCCCTCGGTCACCCCAACGCCCCCGCCGCTCCCCTCCTCCCTCACTTCCTCATCAGTTTTCCCCTCTTACTACCTCGATTATCACTCATTACTACCTTCTGTTTATATCCCACTCATCGCACTTTTTCTCCCTCCGTTATGCTCTCATTCCCCTTAAAACCCATATTCTCTTATTCTCTCTCTCTTTACCATTCTCGTTTCTCCTCTGCGACTCTTTTAGTCTCCCTTCTGCGCCTCTCCGGCCCCCCTCCCCGCCCTTCCTCCGCTCCCCTCGTCCCCTCCTGGCACCCGGACTGTCTGTTCCCGTTTTCTGTTCGGCCGTGACATGTGTCTGTCAGCCTCAGGCCCTAGCGGGAGAAGTGCCTCGCTTGCCGCACTTTTTCCCAACCTTTTCTTTAGTTTTCGTGGCGTTGTCTGCAGGGTTCAGGTGGCGTCATTATTTGGCCAGTGCCTTCTCCTTAACCTTCGCCCTAGGCCTCAGAGGTGAATGAGGTCTCGTCAAAATGTTGGAAGAGCTACTTTCCGCCCTTAGTCTAGCTGGGAGGGAGGCCGGAGAGAAAACGGAGGCGTCCTACACACACCAAGTAATCCAGAAAAAGACGGGTCATTTTGGGACGGGCGTGCCGGCTTACCCTCACTGGACATGTGTCTGTCAACCTCAGATCGCTTGGATGGTGGACGGAGCTTTTCTCAACGTAAACATTTTAGGTCTAAGCACAAGCTCCTCCTTTTTCCTATTCAACATTCCCTGATTAACACCATAGCGAGGGAAACCTTGTACGATGGAGGGAGGGAGAGAGGAGGGGGCGGGAGAGAGGGGGGAAAAAAAAGGGCTGAGACAAAGAGGGAACTGGCATTACATAATTAACCCATTCCCCGAGAACTTTGCGAGTATTGATTGTAGAACGAGGTGGTGAGGGCGACGAGGGGCCTGTGTCCGCGGCCACCCAGCAGCCTCAGAAGCTTATCGTACAGTGGCGCTGCGTCAGTCTGTGGAGGTAGAGAAGAGACTTGTCAGGGGGCGAAGGAGGAGTTGGTGGAAGGAGACTTGTAGTATTGCAGGGAGACTTAGGGTGTTGAAAGGGGACTTTTTTGTAGTGAAAGAAGACGTTGTAGTAGTTGAGAGAGACGAGGTAAGGTAAAGATGACTTGTAAGGATGAAAGTGGATTTATGGTAGTGGAAGAGTACTTTTCCACGGTGGAGGGTTACTTATTGCAGTGGAAGGGGACTCTTAACAGTTGATGAGGACTTTTGGTGGTAGAAAACAGGGATTTGTGGTGAAGGACGAGAGTTAATACTAGAGGACGACTTGTGTGGACGTAGTAAAGCAGACTGAGGCTTCTTGTTAAGTGTAGCCCATAATGACGAAAATGACATCAGCTTGCTAACATTAAGGAAAGCTTGGCTGGAGACTCAACCCAACCCACTACAATGTTGATTAGAACACGGAGAGACTGACAGCTGGTAGACAAAGTCGCCTCTTATCTTGGAAATGAAGAAGAATAAAGAAATAAACCTGCAGTAGTGGTAACAATAGCCGGATACCTAATGAGCAGTTCTCGTGGTTTCAGAGACGTAATGATGAAGGATGTGATTCAGTAATTACGAGTGTGAAATGGTGTGTGTGTGTGTGTGTGTGTGTGTGTGTGTGTGTGTGTGTGTGTGTGTGTGTGTGTGTGTGTGTGTGTGTGTGTGTGTGTGTCTTTATAAACTGGTACTCGAGCTGTACTGCAGAAATTTGATGGTCAGGAGTGATGAGACACGATCCTGCGGTGGTGGTGGTGGTGGTGGCGGACGGAAAATGAAAAAAAAAAAAAAAACAGGAAAACAAAAAGAAGAATAAAAAGATATATGAAGCAGCAGCTGTTGTTGGGAGGTTGTCTGAGGAAAACAATCAGTACTAATGAAGAACACGTCCCTGCTGCTAGACCTGTAATCGGGGGTTGTGAGTGGCGGTTGTTCTCTTCAAATGAGAGTAAGAAAAATAATGATAAAAAATAGCTTAAACAAAATTATGGGGCGAGACTTACAGTTAAAAAGAAGAAAAGGAAAAAAAATTGTTACAAGTAAAAGAGACTCCACTTGTGTTTTGAAGGAGGATCGAGGAGCTAGTATCTGTTAATTGTTCAGGTGGCGTTTCAGACGTAATTAGTGGTTGTGTCACTGTCTAGTCTCCACTTAGCTAGATTTCCTATTACCTTGTGGCTACTTGACAATAATCACGCGAGGCTAGTAATTCCCGACGACCCTATTAGGCGAGGCCATTACTCTTCTAATGGTACATAATGTTAATTACATCTGATGAGACAAAATACAACGGCGACCATTCCTGTCCACAGATGAGAGAGAGAGAGAGAGAGAGAGAGAGAGAGAGAGAGAGAGAGAGAGAGAGAGAGAGAGAGAGAGAGAGAGAGAGAGAGAGAGAGAGAGTGAGTGAGTGTATGTGTGTGTATGTGTGTGTGTGTGTGTGTGTGTGTGTGTGTGTGTATGTGTGTGTGTGTGTGTGTGTGTGTGTATGTGTGTGTGTGTGTGTGTGTGTGTGTGTCCAGCATGTTTTATCTCAGACAGGACTCGCTTTCCTATCACTCAGCAAGTCCTTATGTGGCATTTGTTTGTGACGCTTCATTCATAACTGTCTCTAAGAGCATCATCGGGACGAGACTCACTATATATATAAACTTGCTGCTTCGTGGGCGTAAGGACGTGCGTGTGGACGTAGGGGCAACACGCATCTTTCTTCTCCTTCACTAACTGGACCTCACCCTCAGCCTGTCTCACACTTCATCCCCTTCCCTTCCCTTCCCTTCCCTTCACTCCCCATAAGCACCCTTTCCTTCCTTCCTTCCTTGGAGCTGATTTAATTTTGTTTGTGTTCTCGCTGTTTATCGAGAGATCACCTCGCCCTAATTGCAGGTCCCTCCCCTGGCAGCCCTTCCTGCTTCATAATAAACCTTCTCTACTGCAGTTCTCTTCACTCCCTTTCCTCCCTCTTTCACCCTTCCCTCTGCGTCACGAGGTTCTCCTCCTTTCATCATTCAAAGCCTCTCCTCCTCCTCCTCGTCCTCCTCCTCCTCGTCTCCCTCTCCCCTTCACGGTCGCTACACCACTCCCCCTCACAGTTCTTGCATCCCTTCACCCTGGCCCCGGCTTCCCCTCACCCTTCACCCCGCCGTCCCCGGTATATAATCACAGAGAGACGCGGCCCCAAACGGTAGGAACAAAAGGAAGAGGAAAATGCACTGTGCCGCCTGGACTGATGACACTCCTGGGCATGTCAAGCCCGGCCCTCACGACCCGCCTGACACGACCCCATCCCTCACCACCCACCTTCCTCACTCCCCCTCCCTGTCTGCCTGCCTGCTTGCCTCCCCTCTGCCTGCCTCATTCCCTCTGTCTGCTTCATGTCCCTGTCTCACTCATTCCCCCTGCTAACCTTGCTTCCCCCTGTCTGCTTCCTTCTACTCTTATCCTGCTTCATTCCCTACTGTGTGCCTCATCCACCTATTTACTTCACCCCCTTCCCTCCCTTGTCTCCATGCCTGCTGTCCTTCCCACTTCAGTGTCATCCTTGTTTTCCTGCCTCACTGCCTGCCTCCCTTGCCTGCCTTTCTCCCTGCCTCAGTTCCTGGCTCACTGTCTTCCCCCATATTTCCATTCCCACACCCCTGATCCCTCCCCCTCCACTAACACCAACAACAACAACAACAACAACAACAACAACAGCCTTCCTTTACTCCCCTCCCTCGCCGCCCATCGTCGCAGGCCCGCCACGCCGCCGTCATCCTCGTGCATTTCGAGAACACTGAGATTACTAAGACCAGACTGACATTTAGAGGACGAGGGGGACGGGTCTGCCTCCACGCCGCCAGGGTGGACTGCACGAGATTATAAGCCGGCTGGGTGACTGGCAAGGCGGCAGGGGAGTGGCTAAGGCTGAGTTAGAGAGGGAACCCGCCAACTCAAACCTTACTCTGGTGCCGGAATACAAGGCTGTGAAAGATGAATAAGGAGTAGGTAAAAATTGAGGGAGAAATTGAAGTATTTTTTTCTTCCTTTTTTTTCTCCTGAAAGCTACTGAGTAAATTCAATGAAGATGGATATTTTTTTTTTCTTCTAAATTTCCAGACCTGACTGTTCGTATTTCAGTGAGCACTCAGACCACAGACACTAGCTTTTGTTTTATGTTCCTGCCTTTGTCGGTCTGTGTCCCCCTTGTCCGTTGTCTGTCTTCTCTGTCCTTCCATCTGTGTGTCTGTTTTCTTTTTCTGTGTCTCTCTCTGCCTGTCTGTCTGTATGTCTGTGTCTGGCCTTCCTCACTTTGTCTTTTCCTTCTCCAGATTCTCCTTCTTTACCCTGAGACATATTTTCACCTGTAGCGATATTTCCTTATCAT
>JAXIVD010000250.1:2500-23989 GCA_036785275.1 Cancer borealis | reverse complement strand
CTACTACTACTACTACTCCTCTTCCTACTCCCTTTCTCGCGGCGCAACTGTTAACCAAAGCGGCATTTCAACTCATCTTCAAATTTGTCCACATCAGCGGCGCCTCGTATGTACTACTTCACACAAGAGCACGTCCTTGGCTAGCACGCACGCACGCACGCACGCACGCACGCACGCACACACACACACACACACACACACACACACACACACACACACACACACACACACACACACACACACACACACACACACACACACACACACACACACACACACACACACACACACACACACACACACACTCCACCCCCACGCACGCACATACACACACACTCGTCCTCTTCATCCCAGCCAACACACATGCACTTTATTTGTACAGGATGTGAAAACAGTCTCCTGCACTTTGTTCGGGAACGACACACAACATTAACTCCCTCTTTTTGCCCTCCTTTTTACACCATGCAAACTACGAACAACAAGAAATCCATATACAAACAAGGTAAGGTCGGGAATCCTCTCGGTCTCTACACGCGCATTTTCCCCTCTATCGTTCATGGATAGAGAGGGAGGGGAGGGGAAACGGATTACAAGGGGAAACTACAGCAGATGTGGGGGGAAAAAGACTGTGATGCTGTGATGGGAAGAGGGGCATGTCTCGGGGTGGAGTAAAGAGGGGATGGGGAAGATTGAAAAAGGGAATGGATGAGTTTTTAGATGAGGAACTGAGGGTCAAGTTAGAGTCAGGTGGCTTATGAAAGGGAGTGAGTGAGTGAGTTAGGTGAGTGAAGCTAAAAGAGGAGGCGGGAGTGAGTGAGGGAGTATCAAGAAAGAGTAAATAGGGAAGAGGTATGCAAGAAAAATATTTTCTCTCTCCTCTCTCTCTCTCTCTCTCTCTCTCTCTCTCTCTCTCTCTCTCTCTCTCTCTCTCTCTCTCTCTCTCTCTCTCTCTCATTCCCCTAGCTTTCCTCTTCTCGGAATTATGTGCGTGCGTGTTTGTATGAGGAAGGACACACACACACACACACACACACACACACACACACACACACACACACACACACACACACACACACACACACACACACACACCACACACACAACCCACACATATAAATACATACACATACATACACACACACACTGGGAAAAGTACGATATCCTTCCATTCTTACACCATTTTCCCACATCACCACCACCATTACCACCACCATCACCATCACCACCACCACCCCCAAAAAATACTCCCAACGCGCCACTTTTCACACACTTGACTCCCTCCCTTCTTTTTCCTCTCTTCGGATACATCTCTCCTCCCTCAATATTCCCTCTTTCGCGTTCTCAACTTTATTTCATTCTAATATTCTTTTCCCGCCCTCCTTTAGGTAACCGAATCTCCCCTCTTCCTTCCCTCAGTAGTCTCTCCCAACACAGTCACTACCACGCCCACCACTACCTCAGTATCCCAAGGGCGGGCGTTCTAAGCTCCCTCTGCCTGTATGACTGTCACGGCAAGCACAAACGCACACACTTTTATCCCTCTTTCACTTCATCAAAACGTTATCTATTCTAACTCTCCGCCCGTCTTCCCGTCTCATTATCTCTTCCAAGAAACCAAATGAAGCTCTCAACAGTCTAACTATCATCACTAACCTCCTACTCCTCCTCCTCCTCCTCCTCCTCCAGGGTATAGAAGCTACTGTTTACTCCACCAGTATCATCACCATCACAACTCCACTCCCCTCCACTCCACTCTGCTCCAATGTTGCTGCCTCCATCCCCTCCCCATGCGGGTAGAGACCAACCAGCCTTTCCTCTTTCCCAGCCAACCATTCCCTTCATAACCATTACCCAAAACCCACCCACTACTAGATCCCAATCTCTCTCTCTCTCTCTCTCTCTCTCTCTCTCTCTCTCTCTCTCTCTCTCTCTCTCTCTCTCTCTCTCTCTCTCTCTCTCTCTCTCTCTCTCTCTCTCTCTCTCTCTCTCTCTCTCTCTCTCTCTCTCACCTTTTCCCGTACCTCAGCGTGAATGTAACCATCCCTGTTCTCTCCTGCTCTTTCTCCCCTTCCTTCTATCCTCCTCTCTTCTCTGTTCAAGGCCTCGATCCCCATCCCTTACTCAATGTTCACTCTTCGGGGCCAGACAATAGCAGGGTTTAAAGGCCTGGGCGCAACAAGGGACGAGGACCAGCGGAAGAACTACAGAAAAACTATACCAACTTAAAATGGAAGCGTTTGTTCGGGCACGAGACAGACAATGAAAGAGAGAAAGAGAAAAATTACATCACATCTAAATCAATTCACTAGCTTTTTTTTTATTCATCTTTCTATCTACACGCATGTTTAAGAGAGTATCATCGTGGGTGTCTAGTCTTAGAGGAACCAAAACAAGAGACACACGATAAGTAGCGGACAACGTAAGAACACTACCACGGCGCTATACACGGCAACCCTGTGACCGACCGACCAACCCCTTCCCACCCCAAGACCCTTAAAGGCTAAGAACCGTCCGCGCCGCCCTTACACCACCATCAGAACCCATCCGCCGCCCAGCAACACCAACCAACACCCCCTCCTACCGCACCCCCACCTCAGTCCCTTAAAAGAAAATATGTATATGTATAAAATAACAATGGCGTAGCCCTAACCAGCCTTGCCTGCCAGCGGGGTGGTTAAGGACAGGGCGGGCGAGGTAGCTATTAATTCCCCAGTCAATAAAATGATATGAGGGCCCGATAATTATTCCAATTTTCCCGGACCAGTGACTCCCCGAGGGGCGAGGAAGGCCTCCCACCATGCGCCTTCCCCCTCCCCCACCACCACCACGGTTGAGAAAGTAGTGATATATATAAAATTAAAAAATATATATATAATTGGAGATAAAAACGAAGAAAAAATATTGTTAAATCATCCAAATCTCTCTCTCTCTCTCTCTCTCTCTCTCTCTCTCTCTCTCTCTCTCTCTCTCTCTCTCTCTCTCTCTCTCTCTCTCTCTCACACACACACACACACTATAAACGGACTCATGGACCGGACCAGACAGAGAAGGGTCGAGGAGGACGAAGCGAGACAAAAACAAACACGCTGCTGTGCCTCTAAGGAATCAACATGGCAGCCACAGAATTATACTGGAAGGAGAAAGAATACCCCCCCCCCAAAGACCTCTTCCCCATGCAGCCCTGACCCATTGACCCTCCAGACGAGCCCCCATCTCTCTCTCTCTCTCTCTCTCTCTCTCTCTCTCTCTCTCTCTCTCTCTCTCTCTCTCTCTCTCTCTCTCTCTCTCTCTGAGGAGGAGAGGAGGCTGAGGAGGCCATTTTGCCATTCCCGGAAGGGCGTGAGACCCAAGGTTACGTTGTTTCCTCGCCCCGTCCATCCCTTCCACCTACAACCCTTTTCCAGAGCCGCACAAAGACGAGTCGCCGAGACGCTACACAAGACTCGATTCTTTCTTCAGACACACAAGATTCGCGAAACTTGGGAAGAAAACGTGACTTCCATACAGCTTCCTGAAAATCAACACAACTTCCAAGAGGCCGACGAGAACTCCCAAGAGACTAACAGCTTCCAGAAGGTTATCATTGTTTCATGGAGACTAGAAGAAAAAAAGTTTTACGGAAACAATAGAGACGCAGATGTCTCGTGCCGGTGGACAATGACCCCCAGGCAGGCGGTCCATCCATCTAGCCAGTCAGCCAGCCATCAGCCCGTCGGCGAGACACACAGGCATGACGGAAAAACCTGTGTACACGTGAACCCCCGCCACACCCCCAACTAAGGCCACACCACCACCACCACCACCGTCACCAAGCACTCCACAATCCCTAACCCTAACCCTTACTCCTTTATACATCCTAATCCTTCTCTCCTCTTCCAATGCCTCCCCCACTCCGGGAAAGATGACCAACCCACCAATCCGACATCCAGTCACATTCCAGAGGTGTGGTAGTGGTGGTGGTGGTGGTGCCCTCTATCTGCCCGCTACAACACCTGCCTTTACCTGCGGCGAAGGTGGTGGTCAGGTGCACTCACTTCCCCAGCTTACCCCACTCACCCACCCTACACTATCCTGACACCCATTATAATCAGCAACTCTCACTCGCGCCCTTCTGGTGGACTAGTCGAGGACCAGCTCACACCCGCCCCTGACACTCGAACGCAGACACCATTAACTGTCGAGTCATCAACGAGCTAAAACGACTAAACCAACACTAATCTCAAATCCAAAACCTCCAATTAAACTAATTCACGCACAGTACAACACACATCTGCATTGAATATGCAAGCCACACCAAGGAATATATACATATAATACAAATGCATAAACAATGAGGATATCTTATCAATAAATTCCGCCACTGAACTCTGGTTGGTCTCACTCGTACATCCACTCCTTTAATTCAGTGCTAAGCAGCACACTAGTCTGGAGCTTCTCTCACTTGGCACTCTGAAGAGGAAGTCAAGAGGGCGGGCAAGGCAGCTGGCCCTCCGTAACCACCTCAACAGTCACTTATGGGCGGCCCAGCTGTGAGCTGTGGCCACGCACGGATGAGAGCGGCGGGACAAGGCGGGGCGGGGCGTTCTGGGCTGGCTTCCCACACACCCGGAGGACAGTCACGTCCCTCCCCACTGGCGGCCCCGTGCGGCATCCGGCCTGCCACCACCGGCCACGCCTTGTCCTGTGCCGCGCCGCTTCAAGGGCACTGATGCGTGTTCCCAGACACTGTAGCCAATGCAACCCGAACCAGACTCACTCCTCCTTCCCAAGGTCCCGCGACATCCATCGGTCACCGGCCTCCCCAGTAGCAGTACATCACGAGCTCAGCTACAACCACAGACATACACAGCGGCAACCACATTGCCCACCTCCACACAACACAAGCACCAGCCTCGTCAAGTCATCAAAGGACGTCAGTGCGACACCAGCGAGCACCACATACCGGGCCCAACCATCACCAGTGCCCCTCACGCATCCCGGCGTCCTACCTCCAACACTGACCACCACAGTACTTACCTCCACCTGCGTCTGCTCTGCAGTGGCGTCCCCGTTGGGTGCCGTCTTCTCAGCTACCTCCTCGATGGTCTCCACCGCCTTAGCCTCCTCTAACTTGACGGGGGCGTCCTCAGGCAGTTCCTTTATCTTCACCTCTGTGTCGGCAGTGCTCCCATTTTTATTTGAGCTGGACTGGATGTCGTGAGACTTCTTGGAGTGGCGGATACCCATGGTTGTTGTTGGTGTTGTTGGGTTGTGTTTATGTGCGAGTCACGATCAACTGTGGAGGGAGAGAAGAGAGGAAGAACAGACGTTAGTAATGTATCAGCTGGACGGACCCTGTTACACATCTTTACACCCTAACTACTACCTCACCCTCATCATTATGTATACAAGACAACAGTTTCGTAGTCAAGATTCCAACAAGACTAGATTAGCATAACAGGATGGCCAGATGACTATGGGGCAAGGAGCAACTGTGGGAGGACGGGGCAGGAAGGGGCTGGAGGAGGCTAGGTATGGGGGGAAAAGGAGAGGAAGGTGAGGAGTAGACCGAGAGGCAGGGGAAGGAAGACAACACCGGGAGACAAGGGCAGAAGGGAGTAGGGGAGGCAGGGGAGGCTGGTGGCGGCCCGTGAATAATGTAGATGTTGGCCAGAGGAGTCTCGGGTGTTCAAGGGGCAAGGTCCTCACACCACCACCTGAAGCGCCAACACGCCCACACACGCCAGCCGCCGCCTTCTCCCCATACACCTGGCATTAACCACACCCTTAACTAAACACCACATCATCCTAATCACATTCCCCCCCACACCTGTAGCTATCTATCACGTGCCTGGCCATACAACACCTGTCACCTGCAACACATGTTTTTTCCTCCAGTCACCACTAGTATCGATGCAACAGTCACGCTCCTTCACTGTCCATCAATGTTCACCCCTATCACTTCTCCTCCAGCACCTCCTCCTTTAATATTACCTCATGGAACTTTTCTACACTCCTACAAGTTACACCTCACACGTCTCCACCACCCAACCTTCTCTTAACCTTTATCCCAGCAAGACTAGAAGCACTAAACAGTAGGAGCTGAACGCGCCTAACCCTCATCCCCTGATTAGCGTGGCGTCCCTTGGGTGGTTTACCGCGAACTCACCTCGTATCAGGCGGCCAGTGTCACCGAGTCAGTACTGGCAGGTCAAAAGCGCAAGGCTATTGCGTTAATCATCGACCACAACCCACATGAGTCGGCGGACCGTATCACCTACTCCACCACACACCCCATCCCTCTCCTCTCCTCGTTCTCCTCCCTCCACCCACCCACAGCCAGGTAACGTTGACGCACACCCCAGTCCCGTTCAGGTAACTCTCGCCACGTCACCACCAAGGCAGAGAACATGGCGTGTCCTGGCATTCATAGTAAAGATAACAGAACATTCTATAGCATTAGCTTGCATGCACGACTATTAGCAGATAAAAAGCCGGTTTTCCTGCACGCAACCACCCTGGATAAAGTAAATGTAAGTAAGTACATTAGAGACTAAAGTAGGAAAGGAAGGTAGGAGATATGAACCTCTAGACTGGCACCTGTTGAAGCCACCTGCTGACGGCGCCTCTCCCTCACCCCTTCCCCCCCTTAACTCCCTCCCTTCCTCCCAGCGCACCTGGCCACAACCTTCAACACCTGGACACGCTCGCGTCACGCTCACTACACGACATATCGAAAACCTGTCCTATTCAACTCTTGGTCCAATATTATAATAATAATAATAATAATAATAATAATAATAATAATAATAATAATAAATAATAATTATATAAAACTTTTCTTCAACAAACACCAATATTTGATCCTATCACTGCTCAATACAAATAGCTGTAGCACCACCGACAACATGGCCTTATCGACAGACCCAAGGCGAGGGTGAGGGGAAGGGAGTGGATTGGAGTGAGGATGAGGGGAAGGGAGAGGGGAGTGGAGTGGAGTGAGGTAGAAGGATGATCAAAGCGCTTCTTCCAACACAGCGTAACACGACCTTTATGACCAGCACTGCGTCACCATGCCTGCCGCTCAAGGTCACTCGCACACACACCCTCCCACGATGATTACACACATGCAGTACAAAGGTAGAGACGAGTAGCAATTTAGAAACAAAACATAACATAAAAGTTGAGTAGGATATAAAACTAAGGTTGGCTGGTTAGACGATGCACGATAATAATTGAAATAAAAAATGTTCATGAGAATCAGCTGTACATTTTGTACTACCAGGTATATATAAACACTACAATACTACAATAATGAGTTTGATGTAGTACTGTGTGAGATAAAGAAAATTATTTAAAAAAAACAAGGAAACCTATAGCATTAAGAACTTGTCTAAGAGAGCCAGGTTTTGTTAATGATGTTAAGTTAATGACGGTGTAATATTATTGTCAAGGCTAACGACTCATTTTAGCGATGATACATACAAAAAATGGTTGGAAACTTATTTTTTTCTTATGATTATTTTGATTTGAATGATCGTAACATTCTTGGTCTCACACATCACCATTAAAGGACTGGATACTTCACTGGCTACATAGTATGGATGACTCAGACAAAAAAAAACCCACCGTCAGCACACATCACAGTATTATAAATCTAGAACAGCCTATATTAGCATTAGCAAATACATATTACGACTATTTACTTAACAGTGGAAAATGTATACACTTGCATGTACCGAGGACACACACACACACAACCATTAGTCTAACACCGGAATTAACCTCCACTAACGCCAATGACATACTTATCCTATGTGCACGTCGCTACGCCCACACAACGTCCTGTCACGTCCACTCACACACACGCCCCTGTAGTTACTACGCCTTCACACACCAACAGTCTGGACACACACACGCACGCACACACACGCCAACCAAAGCACACTTAAGCTGTCCAAAAGCTACTACCCACCCACCCACAAGTGTCCTTTGAGATCACGCCTACACATGAGACAAGGCCACACACACACACACACACACACACACACACACACACACACACACACACACACACACACACACACAGTTGCTCCATAGTTCCATGGCTACTAAAGGTCTTTCCTCGGGAGGATATTACTCACTATCTATAAGACCAGGAAATGCCAGACACCCCGCGGGACCATCTGTCGAGAGGCATGCGGATGGCTGTGGGAGGAGGGGGGGTAGGGTGCAAGGGGAATGGAGAGGGGCGTGGCTAGTTCTTGAATGTCTCGCATCTCGCCTCGGAAGACACCCATTCAACACCTTGATGTGACGTGGTTGCATTCCTCGGTCTAAAAACAACCACCCAGGCAACCAGACGCTGAGTTGGCAAGATCAATGCGAGCCAAATGCAGTCGAGCCGCCACGTGCGTTGGGGGGCTGCGGGGGCGGCGTCATATTATTGACCAACACCGCCTGCCACAAGCCGCTCGGACCCTCGCCCTCCCTAGCTGCAGTAACAACTTGGGAGGGGGCTAGGAGGGATGAACACACACGGCCAGGAAACATACGCGTGTCCTGGCATGAAGTATAGATGTATATAAGGAATGCATGGCTTCCTTCCTCACCAAGGCTTTAAGGCGTAAACTAGAAACTTAATCCGGAAGGGAGTGAGTCAAGCAGGCTTACGCGGGCTTACACTTGACACACAGGCTCGCATTTATATATTAGCAAACCTATTGTCATTCTTTTACCTTCTAACTTTTATTTTGCTTTTTTTTAACTCTCGCCTTGTTTTCAATCATTAAGAAACGCCATCATCGTGTCTTAAAGCATCACCACCACCACCACCTAGCGGCTATAAAGCACGAGTAACGCCTCTGCTTGGCCAAGTCCTCAGCCTGACCACCATCACGTCTCTTGGACCATCACCCCACACAAGGTCTACAGCCCCGCCAAGGTCGCCCCTCTGTGCACGGTGATTCACCAGTGCGTCTCGCTCTGCGTGCCACCGTCACCCCACCGTGCTGACTCACCCCAGCCTGCAGCCTACAACACATTCTCCAGTTCTACAAAAATAAACATCAAAACCGGTGTGTGTGTGTGTGTGTGTGTGTGTGTGTGTGTGTGTGTGTGTGTGTGTGTGTGTGTGTGTGTGTGTGAGAGCCTGCGAAAGTGCATGCGTGCTTGTGTATTAACGTGCGTGAGCGCTCGCTACCTCACTTCATAATGTATTTTACATTAAAATCTCATTTTCAAAATTTCCCATGTCCTCGTCATCCTGGGAGCCCCAAGCGAGGCGGCCCCGGAAACACACCTTGACACACTATTCCGGAACACCACCTCGCCAACACTGTCCACCATGCCTTTCATCCACAGTCATACATTTCCAGCATAATTACTTGGCAAGACTTAGGAGCAGGTCTACACCGAGGCTGATAAATTGTCTCAGCTGTACCACAAGGCCTGCACGGGAAAACTAAATACGTGCATCAATGAACTATAAAAAGCTAATTTTGTGCACAATCCTGAGGTGAGGCTGCCTGCGTACCCTTCAGGAATGCTGACCACAGTGCACACGGCGCCGTCCCAGCAGGTGTTCCAGGAGTCAGACGACCCTAGAGGGAGGTCTTCACCCGTGCGTGCAGCGCGTGGCAGTCTCGCTAAATACTCATAATTAACAAACTTGTTTAATACAAAAACTGCAAACAAGAGGAGTCTTTAGTAATTAGAGTTAAAGACAGACCATCATGGCTTCCTTTGCCACGCCACGCACGGCTACCAAGCATTCCTACTACATCAGGAGCACAGAACTTTAGCTCCACACGCGGACAATTCAACTTAAACTATCAAATCCAATTAATTTAACATGTGCTCTCCATTTGCATTTAATAAAGTTAATCAATTTCCCGTTTCACTAAATAAATTCCGGTTCATCTAAAGTTTTTTTTAACAATTTAACTTACACGAAACCTCTAATGTTATAAAGTAGATAAAATTAACAATATGTAGCGAACACATTTACGAAAGTTTAACAAGCCATACGAGATGCATATTAACGAGACATTACCAAATTCAACACTTCACAAGCAGACAAGCAGAAGATAATACTGCTTCCTCCACATCTTTCTTGACATCTGTACCAACGTTCAATTTCTGCTGCTGTGAGTGTGTGATAGTGAAGGTGTCTCGTGGACTGGTCTCTCATCAAATACTTATCTATCTTATGCAGTACAAAATGTCACAAGCAAGCAACTTAAAACAGGTGCATGAAATAACACCTGTCCACAAGTCAAGCCAAACTTTATGTTAATAGTAAATTTGTTTGCTATTCTTTATTGTATGTTATTGTTGCTTGTTGAGCCTCACAAGATGACTGGTTACAGCCAACATAAAACCAAAATTTGTCATTGGTTAAGGTGTGTGTGTGTGTGTGTGTGTGTGTGTGTGTGTGTGTGTGTGTGTGTGTGTGTGTGTGTGTGAAATCTTACATCAACAACTCGCACCAATTCGATTTTCCTTCCCAAGTCCAAATCACCAGTTCCTCCTTTCCTTCCTTCCCACTGAATTCATAAATATTACCCACTCCACGTTCCCTAGGCTAACACTCCCTCCACCTGCTCCCTGCCAACACTTAGGGAGTTACGCAAGAAAGACTGAGCACCCATTACCGTCTCCCTACCCTCTAAACACACACGGGCGGACGGAGAAACTTTTAATGAATGGCAATCACTTGAACACCACACTAAGCCTTGCACGCACCAACACCCGAATCTGTTCCAGACAATGCGGAAAAATGTACCTTTATTTTCTCTTTCTCACGGGCGTCACACGGGGGGAAAAGAACTGGAAATTAACCATCTCTCTCTCTCTCTCTCTCTCTCTCTCTCTCTCTCTCTCTCTCTCTCTCTCATCTACTGTAGGTCAGGAGGGTTCTAAGGTCGTCCCTCACCTGTTTCCTCCCATTTCCTCCTTTCTTTTCGTCTCTTTCCATCATTCACCTCACGCCTCCTCCTCCTTAGCTAAGCCTTTTACTACAGAGCCTTCCTCGCCTCTGGCCCTTTACACCCTCCTTCCCTTCCTTCGTTCCATCAGTCACACCCCTTCCCCTCGCCTTCCCTCCTTCACTCACCTCTTCCTCCACAACACAGATCACTCCGTTCCCTCCCGCCTTCCAAATCCCTCCCTAACTTTTCCTTATCTTCCTCATCACCTTCCTCACCCTTATCCCCCTTCCCCTCCCCCCCAAAGGCGTACAGGACAAGGCTTGCCCACCTGGAAACAGCAGCCAGGGTAGAAAAGAACGGGGGGAAAAAGACACTAATGTGGGTTTAATTATCAAACTTCTCACATGCCTACATTGCCTCACGTACCCAACGACTCCCCGTTACTGTTACTGTTAACACACACACACACACACACACACACACACACACACACACACACACACACACACACACACACACTATACCAAAAACCGAGAATATTTTTAATCAATCTTTTTGAGTTTTCTTTTTCATTAGTGTCAACCAGTTTAAGGAAGAGGAATACAGAGGAAAAGAAAGAGAAAGAGAACAAACTACAAAAAAGTCATTGGAATACAGAGGAAAAGAAAGAGAAAGAGAACAAACTACAAAAAAGTCATTAAGTATAATTGTGGCATTCATTAAAGCTTTACCGCGTCCTTTTATGATGAAAAACAAACAACTGTAACTATGTATTTTTTTCAGGAGTCTGGGTCTCACGTGTGTGTGTGTGTGTGTGTGTGTGTGTGTGTGTGTGTGTGTGTGTGTGTGTGTGTGTGTGTGTAGGGATTGGTAATATGTATAATTATATTGATCGTTAATACCTCATTTGATTTATATGTACACACGTAGTATAGCATTTCATCGGCTTTGAGGCTCTGTATCGCACGCACGTGGCTTAGGCTCTGACCTCTTGTACAAATAGCTTAATTAAATCAGTGCTGGACTTTCACTGTTCGTCTGATATATCAAAAGTAACTCAAATATACTTTCATTACCATCATTCCATGTGTGTGTGTGTGTGTGTGTGTGTGTGTGTGTGTGTGTGTGTGTGTGTGTGTGTGTGTGTGTGATCCTCTTTTCCTACATCCAAGAAACGCCAATCCTCTCTTCGGTCCCTAAACGCAATCAATAATCCTTTCTTACAAAAGCATCACTACCACCAAGCAGACGAGACAGAACTACAGGGGGAAAAAAAGATACGAACAATAACTTCTAAAACCACAAAAGATATACATCACGGGAAGCCACTGGTAGGATATTGCGTCATTCTGTAGCTTACTTAACACTGAATAACGTGACCACACCTCAAGGAGCAGATGTGTGTGTGTGTACGGTAAACACCCACTAACGAAAACAAAATCAACGACTTTTACATAACCAAGCAAACACGGTCTGATATGGAGTTATCTAATCAGTAATTATTTGTGCTGCTTCCTCTAACTAGTAGTAGTGGTGGTGTTGGTGGTGAAGGTGGTGGTAAGGTCGATAAAGTTATTACAATATAAGCAATTACCGTGTGGCGAATTAATAGAAAGAGGACTATTTTCAACGGATGATAAATACCTTTTAATTAAGTACCGTGATTGCTTAGCTCTTTGGAGATTAACACTAATAAAACTACACAGAGGCTAGCACATTGATTTTACTACGCATGTTCTCTGTCACCCTTCCTAGCCACTTCACTTACTACGAATATCTTCTTAACATAGCACACTCACCACCACACCTCTCAACATCGAAACTGGCACTCTAAACGTAATGCTAGAGGAGGAGAGGACGTGGTGGTGGAGTTGCCTCTGCAAACGGGTTCAGTCTGAGTTAAGATTATTAAGGTTTCCGGTCAGGTTGTTTGTCTAAAGTGAAGGTCCTATCACAAGACGCCATCCGCCCTTCCACCTGCCTGCCCGTTCACCCATCTCCATCCAAGACTGCACTCGTCCACTCTACAACGCCCATCCATCCACTCTGTCCATGACCTCCTTCCTGCCCGCCTCTCTGCCCAGCCCACTTACCCACTACGCTGGTTACCTTGGGCTTCAAGTGGATACTGAACCTGACGAACTGGCCTGTTTTTTAACACACACACACACACAGGAAACCACATCCTTAGTTAACCTCCTTTCTCCCTCCTAACACACACACACACACACACACACACACACACACACACACACACACACACACACACACACACACACACACACACGATCTCTCACTCAGGCCATACAGTCCACACGCAAGCGTAATATCATTTTTCACGTCCTACCCTCCTCCCTCACCACCACCACCACGTCTACGCCGCCTACTACAAGAGCACTCCAGCTGCGACAGTGGTACAAAGAAGTCTCCCTAAAAACAAAGTCGCGTGTCTGGCAACACTGACACGCTGTATTACGTCACAAGTCGCGCCTTTCAACCACCGCCACGCCACGGCAGCCCCGCGCCTCCACGTAGGCCATTCATCACCCCTTCCTCCTCCATGCCCCCGAGGCCCTCTCTCTTCCCTCTCTTGGCGGCGCAGATACACGGCAGCCACAACAGCACTCCTACTACTCTGTCTGACGTCTGCGACCCCCACGTGGCCTAAATGTAGCAGGCACGCCCCCAACCACCGATCTCTGCAGGAGAGAGAGAGAGAGAGAGAGAGAGAGAGAGAGAGAGAGAGAGAGAGAGAGAGAGAGAGAGAGAGAGAGAGAGAGAGAGAGAGAGAGAGAGATATTAAACCTTATCCTTTTCCCCTCACTAATACGCAATTCTCTTCCAATATTGTTACCAAGTCGCGCAATAATGTCCAATAATTGAGATAACAAACACTACGTTATTTCCTTCCTCGAGGTTTTTTTTTATTACTAACATTTTTCCCGATTTAATACTGAATGAAGCTCAGTCTTGGGTCTAATGTCCTCGACTTCCTCCTCGATTTTCCGGCCTTCCTTCCCTCCTGGCTGGTCCCCAACTATATTACCGCCCTCCCCCCTCCCAACGTTCTTCCTGGACGCGAGCTTCCCTCCTATCCCCCTCCCTCCCAGGCCCCTCATTCCCGAGCACTTGAGACCAGCTGTGAATCATCTCTTACTTCCCCAGAGCCACCTGTGGTATCCTAACCCACTGTCAGACTCAATTACACTGTCTGGCCATCCGTTTGTAGCTTTGGCCTTGGAACTAGCGGGCAAATTTTGCAAACCGGAGTGATGTGGCGTCCTGCAGGGTGAGGGCATTGCCTGCAGCATAGTTGAGTGGCGCCTGGCATCCTCTTCCCCTTCCCTTCACCCCTACTGTGACCTCTCCATGCACTTGGGATAACCCGGATGCCGCTCCCCCTTCCTCATTCAGCAAATTTATCAAGATTTCGGCAACTTCATTTAAACTCTTCCCCAGTATCGGTTGAGCAGAGCCCAGCGCCTTGCAAGACTTTGCAACATAAATTTTCTAGTTAACTTATCTCAACCTTGCTTGCATCCCACCACCATCGCCATTTACTCCAACTATTAAAAAAGGTAGTTAGATAGTGAGCAAGCCAGGCAGTCTACTTAATCTTCGCTGTTGAAACATGGCAATCAAGGAGAGGCAATTTATCACACATTCAACACTTTACTACCAACAACTCTTGTGTTATGGGTGAAAGGGAGGAAGGGGGTAAGGGAGGGAAAGGGCGTGTAATGTAACAACTGAGTGGAGAAGTTAACTCATCCCAATGAATGTTCCTCATTGACCTCATTGACATCCCACTGATTTAATGCTGAATGCATATCTCATCCACTTTCATTATCTTCCCGTTAGCCGATAACATGAGTGAGTCATTCACCTCATTGCCACACACTATGCACAGGAGCATCAGGAGTCAGCCTATTGGACTCCATTGACTGAGTAGGAGAGGCAAGGCAGGGGTAAGAGACGGAGGGGATCCTACAGGGGGAAATGCCTGTGTCTTACTCATATGTCCTTAGAAGTCACGTCAATCATCTAATCATTGTTTCTTAGAAGTTGTTTTGAAAACTATTATTCGTCTTTGATTTCCTGAACACTTCATATACACTGGAATGACGGAAATAGATATAGTCTCATACCAATCCCATGCTAATATAGAAGTAATTCCGTAGCCAAGTGGAATAACTATGATGGAAGGTAAAACGTAGCACTACTGAACATGACAACTTTTGAGTCGTTAAGTGG
Organism: Cancer borealis; assembly: GCA_036785275.1. NCBI lineage: Eukaryota > Metazoa > Arthropoda > Malacostraca > Decapoda > Cancridae > Cancer > Cancer borealis. The sequence continues at coordinate 8,825 of JAXIVD010000250.1, read as the reverse complement.
ATGAAGTACAACATAAAATAAGCTTCGAAGGTGGAGGGAAGGTGTACCACAAAGTAATATGCTGCAGTAGGAGTAGAAGGAAGGGAGGAAGGTGTAGAAGTGTAACGGGAGGTGGCCTTACACTGCAGCACTACTCAAGGTCACCCGCTCAACCAGCTGATAGTGTCGCCTTTGTCTTCCCGCCGTCTCTGCGTGCCCTTCCTTCCCCCTCCGCCCCACACAAGCCTGGCGGCCATCCCGCGATAGCACCACGCTGCACACTCAAGGCACCTCAAGCACAAATATCACTGATATCATTAATGCTCTAACAGTTTACCCATGAATTTTCCATGACAAAGAAAATCGTTTTGTATGGTTGATGTGGTGGTGGTGGTAGAAGTGATAGTAATAGTAGTAGTAGCTGTAGTAGTAGCTGTAGTAGTAGTAGTAGTAGTAGCTGTAGTAGTAGTAGCTGTAGTAGTAGTAGTAGTAGTAGTAGTAGTAGTAGTAGTAGTAGTAGTAGTAGTAGTAGTAGTAGTAGTAGTAGTAGCTGTAGTAGTAGTAGTAGTAGTAGTAGTAGAAGTGGTAGGGGGTAGGTATCGAGCAGTAGTAATAGTAATGGTGGAGGAGGTTGGTAGCAGCAGACAGCAATTCATAAACAAGGAACAGACAGCAGTAGTCAGTAGTGTTAGCTGCAGAAACAAACTAGCAACATGCTTAATTTTTTGAGCTAGAATACGAAAATCACTAGTTTTCATGAAATTTAAACTTCAACTTCAAAAAAGTCATAATTTCTAATGCAGGGTGAGGGTTGTGTCTTGCAAGGGAATACTAAGGTCTGTTGATGTATGCGAGGCTACGTATGTCCGTAAAGCTCAAAGAGTGTCCGTCCGCAAACCTACAAGTCAGATAAGTCCTATTGGTTAGGTATAAAAAACGCATCGTCAATGCTCGCCACAACACGTAAACGCAAACTGGCACTCATGCACACGCACAAAAAAATAATCCTAATTCACTGTTCACGTTCATTTTAATGGAGAGAGTATATGTGTGTGTGTGTGTGTGTGTGTGTGTGTGTGTGTGTGTGTGTGTGTGTGTGTGTGTAATTCACCATAGTTTGTAGGATCACGCGCTGGACTCGTGATCGTCAGCCATTACCCTCCTCGAAAGAGCTCAAGAGCTTATAGCGATGGATCTATGGGTAAGGCTAAGGCTGAGACCTCTCACACATTACACACTCCTATCCTCTTGCATAGGGGGACAGTAACAACTCTCTGTCAAAGAAAAATCCTTAGTGACCTGAGCAGGGTTCGATCCCATGTCATGCCGGTATAAATCAAAGGTAAATGAACGAGCATCTTTTTCGTTAAACTTGCAAGAACAACTACATCCTACATTATAATCGGAGTATTTCCACCAAGAACACCAATCGCTCCCAGAAAGTTTATGAAAAAAATAATAATCGTCTAGGGAGGGTTCGTCTCGAATTCTGACTTTGTTGCCAATGGGAAAAAAATCTATCTAAATATGCCTTTGAGTGCTGCAAATTCTTCCCCATGATCACTATAAAGTTAAATGTCATGTTACACCATTTTTTCACAGCGTCACTGTCGAATGTAGTATTACAATTACAATTGCATGAATAACAACCAAGTAATATAGCACGTACATTACATATTAAATTATATATACTTCCACTGACAACAGCAATCCCTCCCAAAAAATTTACAGAACAAAAAAATAAAACGCCTGAGGACGGATTCTTGTTTGAATTATGTCACTGTTGCCAAGTATATAAGCATCTTGGGAAAAATTCCTTCTGAGGGCGAAATATACTCAGATGTTGCTAACTTTCTCCCATGATCACTACAGAAAACGCGACTCCCATCATAACCTCTGGCGTCCTCACGTCGCCGTTTAGGGACATCTTATCGTCCACACAGATACAACGTGCCTTGACGGAAGCTGTGAAGGGCACCGTAAAGTTTCACATTAGTATTTGTGTATGGATGTAGCATACATTCTGTATAATTTTTAATATGTTGCTAGATTTTTTCACCTCGTCACCATGTGTCATTAACGCAGTATGAAGGGAGTTTCATGATTTGTTCACACGGACGCACTGAATACATTGTGCTAGTTATCACTTTTTTTTTTAATTCTGCATTGTAACATTGAATTTATTGGTTAAAGAAAAAGAGCTGGGCAGTTTTGAAATAATCCATGAATATGCTTAGGAACTTCTAAGAGAAAGAAAAAGGAAAAAAACAAACAAATAGCAAGAAAAAATATAATTAAGCCTAACCACATAATCTACGCTGAATACACTAGCACGACAAAAAAAAAATGAAATTAGAAACTTTAATACGAGGCTACCCTACGACTGACTGACCAGATTAGAGGAGCATTTCTAAGACACGTAAGTAATTAACCTGCACCTACTGGAGGGCTTAAGGATCTCCTCGGTACACGCCAGGACACCTGAACCAAACTCAGGTAAAGAATCTTAATGGATGACTACCTAGGGGAGGAGGCGGCTATTCAAGTAGTCACCGAAGTCTTAAATCCAAAAATGCCTGAACCTGCCCATAACACCCCAGACCTCAAGGTGCGAGGCATTCAGGAGATAAAGCAGAATTAGGCCCGGCCAAGTTAGGCCTAGTAAATCCGCACTTTTTTTTTATACCGTTACCTTAATGAACATCAACGCACCACACAAATTACCTTGACTTCCAAACTACAGACTACAGAATTGAAGCGTAGCGTGGTGATCCGCCTAAATGGCTATCTGGCTCCTACACAAGTCCCACGCTGCCTGCCTGCCTGCACCGTCTCACTTCAACACCACCCAGACAAAAGCCGCCAGCCAGCTCCACCACAGCCGGCGCCACGCGTTGGCAAATTTGACGTTTCAAGTCTCAATAAAACTTTTTTCAAACCTCAGAAGGTTCTCAAAAGGAATTATAAATTCAAGCACGACACTACATGCCAGAAAATGCGTTTTGTGTCGATTCCTCACGTGGTGGAGATCCCCAGCAGTACTAAGGACGCGCCCTCTACCTCCCTCCCGCCGCCGGCCCCACAACACCACCACTCACTCCACAGAAACTTACCGTTCAAGTATTCCACGCTGGATCCGTAGGTACGAATTATTTAGGGCTTCCTTATATCCCAACTGGATGTTCACACTTACTTCAACCACACTACTCGGTAAATTAATTGAGCACCGACCAGACACACGGCACGTATCCTCCCACGGACACAGCTCGTTGATAACTGAGGGCTGCCGGCTACCACTGGACCGGGCTTGCTCTTCCCGCCCGGCTTCGCTCTTACCACATCATCCCTCCTATTTTATTAACTATTTTTTACCACAGCACCGAGTAGTATAATAGTCTGAACTATTTTGTAGTGTGTTTACGAAGAGTTTCAAATACCGTCAGTTGCTATAATGTTTGTGAAGGAGCATCGAAGTTCAAAGAGTGTTTCGAGATGATTACAACTCGTCAGCAATTTCCTGTCAAGAGGAACTTTGCACCTCCCTCGCAGCAGTTTACAAAGATACTCAGCTTCAAACTCTTACCAAGTTGGTCGGTGTGGGTTTGCATGCTTTCAAGACGAAGGAAGCCAAAAAAGAAATTATAAAACTTTACGGTAAAAAACGAACTAATCTTCAATGAAAGAAACTACGTAAACGAGAGCTGGCAATCCCCTTACCCTCCCTGCGTGGTGTTAGATGGTATTTATTAGTATTTATATTCAAACCAACATTTCTCTGGAAGGCACATAAAGACAGCGTTCGCATGAGTCTTCACCGGTGGGTTCATGTCATGTTAAATCTTCTCTTATCCAACCTAAGCCAAGCTTCCATCAGTAAAGAGCAGCGGTACCACTGCGGACGCGTCGTTGGGCGCCAAACAACACCTGCTGCTGCTGCTGCTGCCATAAGAACCCTCGATGAACCCAGTAGTTTGCGAACTTTTTTTTTAGCTTTTTTTTCCGTCCTGAAATTACTTAAGGAAGGACTGAAGTCTGTAATTATTTATTTATAAGTAATGGTGGCTACCTTGAAATTTCTTGCAAGATTTCCCCGGCAAACTTCCTTCATGAGCTTCAGTATGGCCCCATATTCCTTTCCCTCCCGCTCTCCCTCCTTCCTCCCTCCCTCTTTCCCTCTCTCCCTCTGCTCCTACTTTACTAGCCGCGCCACAGGGATTAGCTAATCTTCCACAAAATCGCTTTCCCTTAAACAGCACTCCGAGGATTCCCATTTTAGCGTTTTACTATGGCATCGGATTACTTAGATATGCTATAAAGTTGTACCAGTATCATAGTACCATGACGCTGTTCCGGATTATCATGGCAAGCATTGAGAAAAATATATTGAGTGGTAGTGAAACGAGTAATTATGAACAGTACCTAATCAATGAACTGCCTTGTAATTAGGTGAGCATCGTTGTCGTGTTAATGTGAGAAGATTATTTACTTTTTTATTGAGGTATAGAGCAGAACGTTTATTTGTCTGTGCATGATCTGCCTATCGTGAAAGGCAACTAAGAGAGTCAAGGGCAGAGGCTGGGAACAACTCCCTTGGGATATATAATATTCCCACGGAGGAGGAAGGAGAAAGGAACCTTTTTTTTTTTCTTTCGTTTTTTCGTTTTTTCTTCTTTTTTGCTGATTCGCTTGTGCGGGAAAAAGGGAGGTTATATAGAAATTGTTATTATTGTCGTTGTTGTTGCTGTTGCTGCTGCTGTTGTTATCATCATCATCATCATCATCGTAATATGAATCATCATCATATCATCATCATATCATCATTATCATCATCGTTATCGTCATCGTTATCATTATTAATTATTATTATGTGCAGTAGTAGTAGTAGTAGTAGTAGTAGTAGTAGTAGTAATACACGTGTTATGTCAGCACAACAGTGGGAAGCGCACACCTCAGGCAGCCGCACCTCAAACGGTTTGCGCACCTATACCACCATCTCTCGGCTCCATCTTAAGAGAAGCGCTCCAAGACGTGGGCGAGGGGTGGAGGGGCGGCATCCCGTTGCTGGGAAGACAAAGGAGAGGATGAAAAATGAAGCAATGCAACGGAAAGAAAACATTAGCACCCAAAGTTTTATGTCGAAAGGTTAAAAATTCCATAATCTGGGTGACAGTGGGAGTACACTCATCGCAGGTGAATGTATTGTGTTGTGTCACATCAGTCACTTTATTATCCGTTGTTAAGTCGAGAAGAAGAACAGGGTGTTAAAAAAGTTTAATAACAGACAAACGGCTAACCACACGCAGAGATAAAAAATATACCAGTGTTTTTCTTATGCACCTATTGATGATAACCAGAAGGACAAAAGCAAGGGAACTGGAAGTGTACGTTTTACAAAATATACTACATCCAAGGGAACAACAGCTCCCAATGAAACCATAGGCCTTGGTATACATGACATATTGTGTATCACGGTACATATCCAACACCTGCCACCTCGAGGGCATCGAATCGAAAGAGTCAGCCATCCAGTCCTTACAGCTATTACGTTGTATTGCGTTCACTATTCTGAGTATAAATGGAACGACAAAACAAAATAGCAACGTGTTAAACTATGTTCTATTCCTGTACAGATTTTTCTTCCCCATGATGCGTATGTCTGTAATTGAGCACTCATTCTTATGTGTGTGTGTGTGTGTGTGTGTGTGTGTGTGTGTGTGTGTGTGTGTGTGTGTGTGTGTGTGTGTGTGTGTGTGTGTGTGTGTGTGTGTGTGTGTGTGTGTGTGTGTGTGTAGCTTTATCCGTTAGTAACGGATACATATACAATTAAAATAACAATCAACCTCATTTGTAACACAATGTTAAAAAAGAAGAAAAAAAAGACAAGTTCTACAGATGGCTTATTACACGTCATTGAAAGATAAGCGATTGAAATAACACCCAGATATTCACCACCACCACCAACACCATCCCCACCACCACCACCAACATCACGCGAAATGTGTTGCATCCAAGTGTGAAAAATCAGCAGATATCACCAGCTGTTGTGATGAAGAAATGAAGGTCACCACACTACCTGACCTCCTGCAAATGCTCTCAAGCTGACAGCACTACCTCCGGGTTAGCTAACACGATAAAAATATAAGTTAAGATAGTTGTAATAAAATATAAAAGTTCATTTTCTTCCGCCTCTCACTTCAGATTCATCGAGTCCTCAGATAAGCGAGATAGCGTGAAGGGCGTAGTGATAAAGAGGACTCCGTGACTAGAGAGGAGGAGGGCGGTGATGAGTGATGTGTGGGAGGGAAGGGAGAGGGCAATGCAACGTGTGGGAGCGATACAGGCAGTC